>JAIPRM010000159.1:31886-76332 GCA_025469315.1 Stegophylla sp. TES_Ste_2020 | reverse complement strand
GAATTGAGAAATTCAAAACATGACCTCTTTAAAGTACAATCTAGAGGCAAATCGGGTTTCAAAAAGTTATTGATCGAAACTTTTGGACAAGTATTTCTATACGAAAAATTGTACACAGAAAAAAAAATAAATAAAAAATAAACATCATTGTAAAAACACTAGCTTCTTCACTTCGTTCAGAATCTAAAATGTTAATACGTATTTTAAGTGCATATTATTATGGGATTTTTAAATGCATAAGTGCTTGCATATTTAACGTTTTTTCAGAGCTACAAATCCTCTGCCCTAGTCATGACCAACCTGTAGGTAGATAGAAACCTACCAATAGAAAATACCATATATATACCATATAATACTATATCAATCACACTGCGCAAAATGTCGTCACGATCTTCGAGATATAAGAGTACAGTTGTATAATGGAAGAATATCATAGGTAATCGAAGCGTAAACGCCGGATTACAAAAATGGACACCCTACGCCAAATCGACCGACCTACGTATAGTCGACAATTGTCGAGTAATTCGTTTTGATGAAGTGTGCGCGCGCGCGTCTCCGCAGTGTACCACCTATAAACAACTCTCGTGTAATTTGTACCCATCTACGTATATAATAATACATGCACGACGACGTCCGTGCATGGTCTGTGACCGCAGCTTTGTAGTCGACTCGTCGCGGTTCACCGGCGGCGGCCGTGTTCGTCGTCGGTCGGATTCTTCGTGGAAAAAAAAAAGAAGAAGAAAAACGCGTATACGAAAAACAAAAAAAAAACGTATATATACATAAACGCGCGGTAATTTAAGAGAAATAATTAAAATAATAATTCGATTATCGGCACGGTTATGCATGGCGTCGGGCTGAGAGAGAGAGAGAAGTACGTATAACTCGAAACTTTCTCTACCCCTTTCGAACAAATTTGGCCTCGGACCAACCGACCGCAGGGATCGCGGGTCGGTGGTGGGCCCGAGGATACCGTTATTTACCGTGAAATTACTCTCTCGCACGTCCACTGCAAGTGTTCGTCGGATAATTATCACTTATTATTATTACCATAATAATATTATGCGATTTGACTGTCAGTGCGGTATTAAGACATTTGGCAATTCTATTGTACGCCAATAATATATTATAATCCAGCGTTTATTCTAACGGGTTATGGGACCCAGATTGGGAGATAATAAGAAATTTCAAAAGTACAGTATGCCATTACGAATACGGGGACAGGTGAAAAATCTGAAAGAATCTAATTTCATAGCGATTAAATTCATTATGTAAGTTCATAGACAAAACTCATAAATTTATTGGCGTAATATCTTATACAATTATTTAGCTAAATAAAACATTTTGCGTTGTGTTTTGGTTCTGTTTGAAAAAATTACGTGGAGCAATTAATGTTTTCGGTAGAGAATTTTATTCACGATATTATATGTACTTTAAATATGTAATTATTAAAATTCTCAATCGTTATGTCGTACGCAAAGAAAAATTACCGAAAAATGGTAAAATAATCCGTAAGCTAGATTTTCATGAAATCAATTTTAATAATTTAGTCAAAACTCCACAACTAATGGTACTATAGAAACTTAAAATTTTCACGCGATATCAACAATTGTTTAATGTAGATAGGATGTGAATGGTCGGTTAAAAATAACCGACAAAAACTGTGTTCTCTGCGGAAATTTACACGGGTATATATCAAATATTTTATTTTTTACCTTTAGTGAGAATTGACGAAAACGGATACTTTGCATTGATACAAACGCATGCTTTGTAGGCACAAAGCATGCGAACATGTTCACCAGGGTGCAATAAACACAAAGGTACGATTGCATTGAGCAAAGGTCAAAATTTTGAGACAATAGTTACAATTAAAATGCCGTTTTATCAATTGTATTTATCATTACGAACAAATTAAAAATGTACAAAATATTGAATAATTTATACTTAAGCAGTGAGCACGCGTCGTATTCATTACAACTTACAAGCCGTGAAACGTATACTCGATCAAATATTTATCGACATTGTTTGGATTATATTTTTCAAATAGATAGGTAGGTTTTTTTTTTTACAATTTCTTCTTTGAAGTAATTTTGGTTCTAAGATTCCAGGGATGCATATTATCGGTTCTCAGTGCCCGGGCCCTTTACAAGTCGCGCGCGTTAGAATAACAATTCACAAGCAAAAGAGTCGTACCCCGAATGAGGGTGTAGAGTTTTCGTTTTGGAACACCCTCGGTTTAGTTTAAATTGTTGACGCAAAAGCCTCGCACGTCAATTTCTCGTCGAGGAAAACACCCATCACCGAAGTATTTCACCAAGTCATCACGTAACAGCGTACGTTTTTTTTTTCTTCTCACTTCCTTTGCGAGGACACACTACGTTCAGGATTTAACCCCGAGCATATACGGTGTAATTTTGCTGAATCCGCAGGACTATTTTATTTGATCGCCGCCATTGAAACTTTCGTTTTACATAAATCGCAATAAGTTGTACAAAATAAACAAGGCGATGCGAATAATTATGATTATTAAATCCAATACACCAATTATGACAAGTCGTGACCTCATTGACAATTAAAAATATTTATAGAATATAAGTCTTTGTTTTTATTGTATAATTGTGTTTAATGTGTTTGTAATCACTACACTCTTTATACGATAAATTGTATATTTCAAATACTTTTATATTAGTTTTAAAAAAATATGACAGTCACCAATAATTTCGTATAGATAAAGTTTTTTGTCATTTCACGTTCTATGGTCAAAATAAAGCGGTAGTTTCGAGCAACAATTCGTCTCTAAACGATTATTTTTAGATATTCCTCGTGCTGTAAATGTTCGTGTATACATAACGTTCATAGCACAATAAATATAATATTTTAATACCATAATAAACAAACGGTTTGAATGACAAAACACAAAACGATTGATGATTAACATTAAAATACGTATCATTTAATATACACGTGAAATAATTAAGATTAGGCGATTTCAATGAATTGAAATAAAAATAAAATTACTCTCCTACGTCGTCCGCCAGGCATAGAAACTATTAAAAAACGAAAATTAATTATAATTGAAGTTTTATACTCCTACACGTATATAAATTGTTCACAATATAATATTATGACGTACATCTTCACGTACAACGAGAACATACTTCAAACCTACTGTACATACCTTAAAATTGGTCAAATAATTTTGAAAATTTTATCAGGTATTCGCATGACTATTTTTAGTAGTTGGTGAATTTTACAATTATTTACCGTTTTTATCAATTTTTTGGGTGGTTTTCTTTACGCATAAAGTATTGAAAAATTTTAAAAATGATTTCTTAAAATTACTACCTAGGTGTAATTTTGGATCTATAAAGTTACTGAAAAAACTCGAAATTTTTTAACAAGTATTTCTATTTACGAAAAAGTGTTTACAAAAGAAGAAAAATAAATAATTGAACATAAGCTTCTTCGGTTCACTCAGAATTTAAACGACTAGTGCTTATCATGATACGTTTACGAATGTATACAACAAGGGTAGAATTGTACGTGTAAAAATGTTTGTGTAACTAATGCGTTTGCAATGTATAATATAATCTAAACGCGAGCGCGTAGGGTTATGGCACGCGTGGGCCATAGCGTATCGGTAATTTTTGTGTTTCACCCAAGTCAAAACGTTTGGTCCGACAACGGTTTTTTTGTAAAAAAAAAAAAAATTTGACGTTTTTACAAGGGAAAAAACCTCAAAAGAATGAGTGGGGTTAAAAAACCAAAAAAAAAACTCGCGCGTGCACCTGGGTGGTCGGCCGGTACGTCCCCGTTTATATAGAGATTACAGAAATAACAGTTTTCACGGGTGGAACGACGGAAGACGTGTAGGGGGAGGGAGGGAGGATAAAAACTATACGAGACGGACGCGCGTTTGTAATAATTACACACATAATGATACAACGATAACTATACTATTAAGCGTGTATGTTCGACGAAAACTTAGGCGCAGTAAGAAATGGCACGAGCCTATTGTTTATAATCGTAAGTATATATCATAATAATATTTTGATACGCACATGTCGACAGATTTCGGTTAGGTAACTACTATACTCGGACGTGCGCGCGTATTATTATTAAGTCGTAGAGAACTATCGAGGAAGTACGGATATTATTATATTATATGACGTGCAAACGTAAACCAAATGCAGCCGTTGGTACGTGTATATATATAATAAAACGTATTATACATCCGTACAGTGTATAATATATAATAAGCCTATCAGTCAAACTGCAGAGGCGTATTTGGATCTTTTTTTTTCCCGACGTGGATATAATATTAGTAGTTTGTATATATTATAACATGTAGAGAGATATACGGCAATTTGAAGAGATGTTATATGCATTTCAAACTCTATTCTCATTACAATCTCTGAAACATCATCTACATTTTATATCAATATGTATATGTATTATAAAATAGCAATTTACTTTTTTGCATTGTTTTACAATATTTTTTTTTACTCTATTTCTACTAATTTGTTTGATTCATCGAACGAGAATAATTATTATTATCAGAATTGGCATTAAAAAAAAGACTAGTAGTTCAAAAGTACCCGGGTTAATCGGGTTAATCCTAGTCAATTTTTAAAAATCACTTCTTAAAAAACCCGGAATCAGCCCAATAAATGCTTAAAAATAAAATTTGATAATTTTTATAATAACAAATTTTTCACTAGATATATTTTCAAAAAACTATTGAGAAATTCGAAAAATGACCTCTTAAAAGTACAATCTAGAAGCATATCGTGATTCAAAAACTGGTTGGTTGAAATTTTTGGACAAGTAATTCTATACGGAAAAGTTTGAATAGAAAAAAAATGTAAAAAGAAAAAAGAAAAATGTATAAATAAATAAACATTATTGTATTAGCTTATTGTGCGTAGTCGTCAATGTGTGCAGTGCGGGAACTCACTATTCGCATATTATATAATATATATTATGGACCTCTCATGGGTCTTAAATATATATATATACCTACTATAAAGGTCGTTTAATGTTAAATAACATAAATTTTTAAATTCAAAATATTTAACTTGAAATAACTTGTATAATGACATATTTTAAATAAAGATTAAATAAAATAAATAGGTGTAAAATATCACATATTATAATAACATCGGCTCAATGGAGGGTGATATCAGTAAGTTAATCACGCATCAACTCCACTCATCGTGAAAACCCCACTGATCGTCATCGCGATGAACAATGACGAGTTACATTTTTCCTCTGTTCCCTCTCGAGCACGACGACGGCAATTACAAAACTTATTAAAATAAAAAAAACTTGTATTCATAAGGAAGGCACAATAATTAGTGTTTAATGGACGGACTTTTCTACGAACGAGTCCTCGGTAACGATTTCGACGGGGTTAATCGCGTTTGCAACCACAATAATACGTAATTTTCTCTTACCGCGGATACCATATTAAATGTCACGCAACTTCTTGGCAAACAAATTTCGAAATTTCTATGATTTTCCTTAATTCAAATCTCCTACCCCCCCCCCCATCATCGTACGAATTTACTAAAATCATTTTCCTCAAAAAAAAATTACCTTTTCTGTTAAATCATTCATATAAATGGTTTAATTTAAATTCATATTTTTGCTTAAATATGAAACGCAAATTAAAAAAAGGACGTAGGTACCTCGTACCGTGGGTGTTCTTCGCACGTCGAGTGGGATACTCTTGACGAGTGTGTTGAGTTTTAAAGATACAATTCATCATTTCTTCAATAAAACGATTCTGAGTGGAACTTTAGTTAATATTTAACAATGGTAATTGTCAATATATTTATTGTCAATTGTTATTTAATAACAGAATAATTCAAGCCCGATTCGTTATTCGTGTAAATGATCAAATTTGTACAAAAGTTACATAATAATAAGTACTGGTATCACCGAGTAATCGAAAATCGACCAGAATATCAAAATTAAATTATTTTTGTGTGATTGTACACTGATTTTACGTATTAAATTAATGTACACACATTAAACTTTGTTAAACTGAAAACAAAAAATAAATTAATAAATAAACATAATTGTGAAAACACTAGCTCATTCACTCTTTTCAGAATCTAAAATAGCAATATTGTAATATATTAGTAACAAATTAATATTGTTAATTATATATAATGTAACGTAGAAAAAATTTCTTACCTCCCCCCCCCCAACAAATTATAATTGGCTAGGGCGGAAATGTACATATATTGGGAACTTTATTTTTAAAAAATAATACACGACCAGACATTCCGGAGCGTCACCACTACAAAGCTCGAAACAACTAAATAATATATAAATAACACTGAAAATTATCTAAAATTGCATTGTAAATAAAGAAAATGAACGGAATTGCAATCAAATTTAAAAAATTGCAAAAAGTTGCGCTAAAAACTTGTAGATTTCAATTCATACTCGTATGAAACAAATTTAAAACCTTTTTAACAACAAATCCAAGCAATAGTACAAGAAGTTGCAAATGCAATAACATCCGAGCCCTGATTATAATCATTTGACGCGGCGGCGCGGCATTCGAAATCCGCTTGTCATTACGGGTTACGGGTTGCACGGCGGCTGTATACGCATTAAGTGATTTTTTTTTTTTTTATTCTTTCCGCGGAAGCGGTCGTTAACTTTACACGTGATTAACATTTTATTCTGCAGCGAACGACCATTAGAATAACGCGTAGAGGCGTATACACGGCGCAAGTTTTTTTTTTTTCGTTTTTTCCACCGATTTCCCTAGGTACTGAAAACACGAGACGATAGTTAGTCGAACCGAAATATTAAGCCGCCGCCGTCTTTGCTGTTGTACCTGACCTACGGGTGAAGAGATGACACATTACAAAATTATTTATATAACGTACAAAGGTAACGCTGCAACACGAGGACATCATAATAACATGCGCGCACTGCACGTCATCTACCGGTAACGAATTTATAATAACGTCGAAAATATTTCTTGTCCAACATCGCAGCCTACACGACATTACAGTCAGTGCCACAGTAAATCTAGGTAAATCTAGGACCAAGATACAGCAGATTTTCAAAAAGCTACATTCGTAAAATCACTACATTATAGTCTAAAATATGATTTTGATAAACTCTTTTTCTTTTTCATTTTTTTGTCGCTTGTTAAGTAACCAAAACATTTAATATTTTTGAAATATAATTTTCACTTGCTGTTGTGGAGAACCCTACTAGCAAGCGATTGTACCTACCTCGGTGCGATGCTTCTTTTGCACCTCCTCTAAAATACGCCATTGCATTCGGTGGATAAAAGTTAATTGACACTTTTCCGTTAAAACCGGTAAAATCTTCACCAACTAACAGAAAATATTTTTTTAAGCGATCCCTCGTGACAAGCTTTTCACAGTCCGCTTTGACAAGTTCTGGCTGAAATTTTTTTCTCCCCTTCGGCTCTTTTCCAAGTATTCGGCGGGGTCGGTCCTCTTTGAACTCAGTTGCATTTAATCTTCTCCTCTTTCAACGTTAATTCGTATAAAAACTTTTACAACGTCAAACTCGTCTCTTCCATCACGTGTCCAAACCACCTCATTCTAATAGTCTCTCATCCACCATCGAAACAACGCCTATTTAAAACTCGTTAAAATCTCAGTCCTTCTATCCTTTGTAGATATACATGTGTAGTAATCAATTTATGACTCAGGGGGGTTAAAACGTTTCTACCCTGGGCCTCGACATCTTCAAACACCTTCATGGACCTATGATATTTGTTTGTTTGTTCAAATTGTTTGAAATTTCAAAGTGAATGTTTTTACTAGTTAAAGCAGGAATTTTTAAAAATTGATTTCAGAAGAAAACGTTAAGCCTCGGGCCCTGAAGTACCAAAGTTGTACTCAACGAGAACAACGCGATAGATGTGGCAGGGTGTGGTATGCGTATCACAAAATTTGTGATCATACCTATCTATTTTGTCATGGTATAAAACTTTGAGACAAATGGAGCTCCGTCCAAACCATCGGCATCCGTACACTGTGACAGGTATACCTATCATCCTTTGTCAGAAACACCATCCTCCTTTGCTCTGCCAATTTCAAATCCATTCGACAACACTCTATCCGATCCCAATCCCAAACTATGTTTTACAAGAAAACACGTTTTCTAAACAAAACCGCATAAGACTTTTAGCTACAACCACCTCAACACCTACAACCAAACGACAGCTAAAAAAACTCGATCCCCTGACCTGGGCAAACTTACCTAAAAATGACATACCTATACACCACACTACATGTACACCACATTTGCCCCTCCCCCCCCCAACTAATTAAGGCAAAAGCCAGGCTTAGTTTCAGAAACTCAAACAGAATGAATGAAAAAAAGCAAAAAAAATGGAGCTGAATACATGGAGCCGAGAGTCGGCGGAGAATACTCGCCCCGTCGACACCGCGGAGGGGAAAAAAGTCCCCGCAGTGTTCGCACACACATAATCACAAGTCGCCTCTTCACTCCTGCCGCCGCTGCCGACCGGTCCACGCATACACAGCATCACGCAGCAGCAAATACCACGCGCGCAAGCCGTTTTCTCCGAGTCATCACCCGGCGACGGCACTACTTTCATTACACGTTGCCGCCGAGGGGATATAACAACGATACTACAACAGTACGCCGCCACGCGTGCGGTTGTCCTCCTGAAACAATATTAAATACAATGGCAGCCGCAAGAAGTTTTCACACACACACACACACCTCACGCGAGACGCACACAAAAGCACTCGCGCCGTCGACAGGTATACACACACTATATACGCAAGCACGGCGGCGTCACGCGTGTACAGTTCTTCCAAGTTTTGAGTGACTTTACGCCATCCATAAATCATCTTTGGGTGGGTTATAAACAATGCGCGTGGCGAAAGCCACCGCTAATGAACGGAGTTTACCCGCCGATTTGACCGTGACGCCCACCCCCCTCCTCCCGTATAATAATTATGCGCGTATATTATGGTGAATATTGTCGGCCTGCGGTGGCACAAGGTACACGACAATAATACCGACACGTTATCAGCCGCCGCCGGGGGTTCAAAAATATTAATAAATAATAATCGACTGACGACTTCATTTATTAATTAAAAAGGTTTTTCCATTTTATCCAATAGTAGTACTCGTATACTCCAGAATATAATATTATACGTACAAAGTCTCTTTGCAAAAATTTAACGTTTTATTATTAATTCAATTACAAAAATAATAACTATATATACAATATATTATACACATGTGTGTTTGTACAGGGGCGTATACAGACGAGGCACGTGATGGTCAGATTCACCTCCATGATGTCGTATTTTTTTTACTAACATAAAAACATAAGTACCAATGGTAAGAAAACAAAAACTAATCACATAAATAAAATCGAGCACAATTATAAATAATACTGGAACAAAATTATATTAGAATTACAGGTTTCCAAAAATCGCACAAAAAAAAAATTATCACTTAGAATTATTTAGTTGGTATTAAAAAAATTATCACTTAACACCAACTAAATAATTCTATTTTTAATATATTATGACAAAATACAATTACATACTCACAAATCGTATTAAAAAGTAATGTATGAATAGTATAAACTTATTTTTATTAAACCAATAATTGACTGTAATTTATTTTTATTGCATTCCTAAATTAATTTAAGCAATTCATTAAGAAAAAACAAATATTACACATATATAACTGATGTAAGCTGAGAGAAGAATGATATCAAAAACCAAGAATCTACGCTATTTTAGTGACACATGGATACCATCCCTATTGGTATTACCTACATTTTTTGCATTATATTATTAAGAGAAGTTCTTAAAATTAGTTACAGTAAATTTTAACGAAAAATGTATTGGCCTCATATGTTAATCTCTATACAAATCCGTATTTGAACAATCTCAAAACATTTAATCAAAATAAAATATTAATTATATAATTTCTTAATTAGAACTGTATAGTTTAAATACCTAACTCATTGTTAAATTAAAAATTAAATTAAATTAAAAGATTTTTTTTTTTTTAGAAGAAAATATTTTTTAAAACATAAGTTTAATATTATTGTTAACAAAAACGAAAAAAAAAGAAAATACCAAATTTTAAATTTTTTCTAAAAATTATACATGCAATAACAACTTCTATTCATAATTATAATAATATCCGATGATATCAACGTCCAGTAATTCGGTTTGTGACTTGATACTGGCAATAATTATTGATCATATAAAGTGTGCCAAAACATAAAGTAACTAACAATCATGCTCCACAATAGAAGAAAGTTTGGGAACTAGTATCAATACATAAAAAATATACCAATATAGTAGTAACCACAAATAACTATCACATAACAGAAAAAAAAAACAAATAAAAAATTATAATTGTATAATAATACTAGTTCGATATAATAAAGCTCTTTTGTCAGGTTGAGCAAATAACCCATTCTAAAATGTATTCTTTATGATGCCGATTTAATACCCACCCCCCCCACATACACACACGTTCAGATAATATGTCTACGCCCCACTGATAAAATGTATGTACTTTACCGTCTTCTAAAATATATTAGAATATCAATAAATATACAAATAATTTTATAATAGTAATCATATATTTTAAAGTAATAACAACAAACTTTTGGAACATATCTTTTCTTAAAAAAATTATTAAAAAATAACGTCCCACACACACCCATCGCTGAAGTGAAACGAGACGTAAAAACAACAACTTGATGATAATTTTGAAAGCAGTAAGGATTTGATGACGGTAACGCCATTATTATTGTAATAGTTTTGCGGTTAACCAAAACATATTGTTCTTACTAATATTTAAAAAAATAAGCATGGTTTACCATCATCCTTTGATCGTTTCTACGATGTCACTCGGCGAAAAGTGCTGTGTAGACTTCATATTTGACAAAATGTAATTATTCTTTTAATTCAACATAACTCTAGTTATTTTATAGAATTCAATATTTTAAGAACTAATAAAATTATATGTACATACAAAATAAATAATTGGACATAATTAAATAAATAACTTTATAGAGAAAGTTTATATCCTTGTACAGTGGATTTCTTGCACATGTACGAATAACTGTAAACAGCTAACTTTGAGTTGTTTTATAAAAATTGAAAAAATTGTAATTCGGACATTTCAACTCATCAATTCGGTCCCTGCAAAAACAAAAAAAAAATCACGATTAAAATTAATTAATACTTGTTTGACGGGTATTTCGTTCGACTATACTTCGGATGTAATGAAACTGGACAAACGAGACTGGTCATGGACGAAATATACTTTTAACAGTTAAAAATATAGTTCTTATTAAAAGGTTGGCAAGAGGAGCTTTTCTCACTGAAGTTAGATATGAGGAAGGGTGAAGGAAAGAGCAATGATTTCGCGAGAGTAACATAAAAAAAAAAAATACGACCGACAATAAACACGTTTATCATTTCCGATGATTGTGTGATGTATTTGAACGAGCTGTAAAAAGAAAACGCGCTTGATATTTCTAATGAGAATTTGAAAAACAAAACGAAAAAAAATTGCCTACATAGGTCTCATAGACAGACTCATTCGCAACCGGCGTATCGTTAAAACGACCGACGGACCCATCCGCCCATCCGTTTGTCCGCCAATCAGTCGGAGACGGCTAGCGGTCGTTAACTGTTAATCCGAAGGGGGAGGGGAGGAGAAAATCGCCGCCAGTAAGGTGAATCTGCAGGAAGCATTTATAGGTGGCAGTGTTAACCGGTGTATAATACAAAAACACGTGCGACGATCATAATATACAATAATGAACGAAACCTCAAGAGACGCCTGAGAGAAAATAAATGTGCACAACAACAAATGAACATCCCACGCAAATGGTCACTGTGCGAGAACATACATATTGTTCGTGCGAACGCGTCCGATTATTATTAATTAATTATTATGGCAACGGTCGATTTACGAACATTGCCATGATGGGAGAAGGGGGGGGGGTCTCAGTCTAATTGACGGGGGACATAATAAACACACACGAAGGCGGCGACTGGAGATGACGAGAAGAGGGACAAAAAAATAAAAACGCCAGTGGAAAAAAAAAATTGCAAATCACTATGAGGAGCTGATATCGCCGGTGGTACTCGAGTGGCGCTAATTAAGCGGCGTTGTAGTACCGAGATGTCGTTTTTACGCGCAATCCGTGTGTTTCAATAACGATGAAATCGACTCGACGATATACGATATTACGACGTCCGGAATACGTTTTGCCCGCGAGCAGTTTCTGCGTCATACCTGACTGTGCGAACGATTCGCATTCGCAGCACCGCGACACTTACAGGATAACGTGGTGTGATAAAATAAAAAACATTGTCATAGCGATATATTAATTTATATGGCAGACGATATTCTAATCGAATGAGATTGAATTGAATTGATTATTTATTAGGGAAAACTCGACATCATTTAGTAGGGTTATCTCTTTCTCCCCCCCCCCAACGATTTCCCTCTAAATCGGGACACCGAAACGTCACGTAGAAAGATCTAAACGAAATAACTAGATCGTACGGGATGGTGGGAAAGTTTTGGAGTAATCATTAGAGCTAGGATGTTTATGATCTAAATTTTACTAATATATGCATTTAAAAATGTCAAAATATACATATTCCTTTAAAGTTCAAATGTATTGAATTTTAACAAATATTTGAAAAATATTTATCAAATATGAAATTATATGCCTTAAAATGTATTAAATATACCTTTTTTCAACATATATGATGGTAAATACTAATTCAAAATTAATTTAATACTTATTGAAACTTTACTTGTTTGTATTTTAAGTTAGTGACAATTGAATTTTACTTCTCGTTTTTTCTATGACTTACTTAGCATGATCATGCTTTACAAGTTTTGTATAAATAAAAATCGTATATTTGCAGAGTTACTTCACTAATATAATCTTACCTAATTTAATATTACATAATATACGACAAATATATGAATACAATTAACTATGGTTGATAATAATTGGTAATAATTTGGAAGAAAAAAATTATATTGTAATATTTAAAATTTATAAATATGCTACTAAATCTAGAAATGAGCAAAATATGCATTTATATGCCCAAAAATGTCAAATATATGCAAAATAATTTTGCATATTTAAAACCTGCACTTCATGATTTGGATTTGTATCGTATTCCGGTATAATTCTGGCTGCGCTAAAAAAATATGCAGTCATATAAAAATCCGAGCTCTAGTTATCATCATGCTAGAGAGACCGCGAACGATACGCGGGTGAAAAGAAGAGCGTAAACGCGCGCGCGCGCTCTTATACCGACAGGAAACGACACTACTGCCACAACATAATGATGATTACCATGATGATATGCACGCGTTGTGGTAATTGCGGGGACCGACCATGATCACCACCACCCCATCTCCTCTTCCACGAGAATTTCAATACACCGAAAGTGTACCTACTACTAACGCTCAGGCTTCCGCAACCACCGCCTCCTCTCATTTTATGTGTGATTACGATTTTTCGAACTCGGGTGGTCACCGCGGTCTTCCTTACACATAATAATAATAATAATGATACCCTAACAGTGGGTTAAAACGGAAATAATTATTACGTGGAAACACGACTGTGGCTTTATACGTAGTACACACCGAGATATATTATAATACCATCGCTGTCCAATGTCAACGACTCTCCGAGAGTAAACGCGTGTCCCGCCGTCTCGTTACACGTCCGTGTATACACACTATTACACACGTCCGTCTCTGATCGTCGATTCAACGGTTCGACTAATAAATAATTTACATTTTACATACAAACCGACTTAACCAGGGTTGTTACGCAATTAAATTTTTCAAATTCCCTGACTTTTCCAGGTTTTCTATGCTTTTTATAAAAAATTTTCAGTGTTATACACCCATAATTCATAAACCACATAAGTATTTTTTAGATTCTGCGTGGAGCGAAAAAATAGTGATGAACAATGATGTCATTATTATTTTTTTTTCTGTAAACATTTTTTCGTATGAAAATACTTGTCCAAAAATTTCAAACAGCAACTACAGAGACCACAAGATGGTACTTTTAAGAGGTAATTTTTCAAAATTCTCAATAATTTTCTCAAAATTTGGGAAAAACTACCCGAAATTTGAGAAAAAAGACATTGTATCTATCTTTTTTTTTTTTAAATCGAACTTAATGAAAATTTTAATTTAGATAGACAATGGTATGAAGAATATTTTGAAGGAATAAAATAAAATATATACATATTTTTTGTCATAGATTAGAAAAATGTAAAACTAAATGAGTTAGGTTCACAGTATAAGTAAACTTTAAAAGACTTACATACGGTATACCTTTACTATAAATAATTTTCCAGACAATATTGAAAAATTCCCTGACTTTTCCCTGTTTTCCATACCCTAATTAAATTCCCTGACATTTCCAGGTTTTCAAGGTTTTCCAGTGGCGTAACAACCCTGCTTAACATACACATACTTAATTTGTCTCGTTCTATAACGCGACCGACACATGGATCCTAGTTACGGTGGTAGCATGGAATTCCGACTCGGTGTGTTTCAATAATGGACAAATAAAATAAAACGATATTTTTACACTACATAAGAGGATTCACTTTTGAGCAGAAATATTATCACTTTACAACTAGTCCTTTTCCACTGATTCACTGCATATTATATGCAGTGAATCACTCAATAATACAAAATATAAGAAAATGTTTTAATAATACCAGTTTTAATATGTACGTCAATATTTCAATTATAGAATTAAAGTCATATTACATTGGCAAGACTGTTCTGGGGGATGAAGCCCTAGTAATATGTTATTCGACCGAGGGCAACTATTACACGCGGCGTATGACAGTTATCATTGTACACGGAACATGAAATAATGATTAATAATCACACGGGGAAAAGAAAGGTTGACAACGAATAATTACGTCGATGACTGAACGCAGTGAAAACCGCCTTCTTATAAAACCATGAATTACACTACTACACGAATAGATCAAATGTTCGGGACAACAAATCATTTTGGATCCATGTGTATGCCGCGCAAAGGGCAATGGTAATGAAAATAAAATTAATTTGTAGATCTAATTCAATCTCAAAGCGTACAACAATGCGTGTGAAATCAAAAAAAAAGTGTTAAAAAATACGAGCACAGGAAACTGGCACATCCGAACAATATACAGATCATAACGCGCTACTCCCCTCGTGTACACTATAAACGAGTGTTAAGACATCGAAGCGTTTTCTCACATTCCATCATCGTTCTGTCACACATCACTGTGCGATCCAGTTTAAAAAGGCATTTTAAGGGACAATCCGTCACGGTTCGACTTTAAATTTAAAAAAAATCCATGAGAACAATTTACCTTTAAAGCCAGCTTCTTCCTCTGCGACAAATTGCGGCAGATCTTCAGAGGGCTCATCAAACTGTAAAAAAATAAATAAATAAAAAATTTAAAAAAAGCGTTTCAAAATATTTTGTGTAGTATGAACGATACAATTATATTAATTATAAATACATAAATAAATTATTATATAAACGGTAATATTATATAAACAGTTTCTTTTGTTCAGACATTCTGCATCTATTTACAATGCAAATTTATGAATTTATAGTAAGATATTATAAATGATATTTGATCACTAAAACTTAACGTGAAGAAGTAATTTCCATAATTGTAAGGATTTATATATAAGGACATGATTAGTAGATACAAAATACAAAGAAACGAATAATTATTAAACATTTCATCGTGAACTTAACTCACACTTTACTTATGTTTGGATAACACAAAATGATAAATAAATAAAAGTTATTATAAAGAATAAAACAAATAGCAATACCTACTAATAATAATAATATGTAATACATTTTAAAACTATTGGTAATTTAATACATTAAATTAACGTATATATCCGAGGCTCTATTATAACCATATAATTATAAATTATACATATTACCTATGTTCAAACAGAAAAAAAACTATTACGTTTTAACTAGTAGCTACAACACACGGTAGAATATGCAGCGTTAACATGGCGTAGTTGTAGTTTTATTCGTTAAATTTAAAACAAGCTAAAAATCCGGATAATGCATTCTTAATTACTCATGTGTGGTCTCATCGGCGTGTCGTGTGGGACACGCTGTGATGATAATATATTATGTTAAATATAATATTATTATATGGAAACGACGAATGGTAATTTAAATATAATTTTCAATTAGATAAGGCCAATTTAATATTTCGTACGAAACATGGAGAGAAACTAGAGACGACAGAGGAGAAAAAAACGAACGTTTAAGTAGAAACCACCGTCCATATACACCTCTCGGACGGACGGGGGAGTGTGTAAAAAGGGTGTCGTCGGTTCGTTTCATTAACCCATTAGAAGATTTACCCCATCGGTTCAAGGATTGTTATATCGAGTAATTTTTTTTTTCCATAAAATATATATATATTTATAATTAAATATTATCATAGCTTTGCTCTCTCCCTCTCTCTCTCTCTCTCTCTTTCCGCGAGGCAGCTAGCTTATAGTTCGCGGTGTTTACAATACCGAAGGGGCGTATATTATATAATAATATGTATGACGCACCACGGTGCATGCGCGCACATGGCGCTGATGCGTGAACGGTTTTGTTCTACACTTCATATATCACGAACGACGTAGTAGCACATGTGCACGCACGTATATGTATATATATATATACATATATTATGGGTGACAAGTCGACGCCGTGGGAACGAGCCTGGAGGTCTACGGAGCACATGTACCGTTTTCGGGATCGAAACACTGCAACCGAGCAGTTAGATAATAATAATAATATAATATAGAACGAGAGAAGAGATAAAATAGAATATTAAATAATAATAATCATCATCGTCGTCGTCGTCGTCGTCGTCATCATTCGGGAGGAGTAGAAGCGCCCCGCGTGCACGTGGTGAAGATTGACGGTCCCTTTTACCCGGTATACGGTTGGTCTCCACGAACACACAAACACACATACGAATGTGTGCAACATCGTGTGTGTGTGTGTGTGTGTGTGTGTGTGTGTAATATACTATCTTACGTGAAAACCAGGGGCCATCGTCCTTTGCCTTAGCCGCGTACAGCCAGCAACTGTCGGACTCCGGGGTAAACGGCCTTAGGCACACACAAGTCACGGGAAACGCGACGCTCGTGTCACGGGTCTTTGTCGTCCAAACGGTCTTAAGCGGCGCGAAATATTATAAAATAGTGCTTTCATTAATCATTAGGACAATATAATATATATATAATGCAACGATATTTCCTAGTTCTGGTATTTACAATTACACCAAAATGTGAAAATAAAAATGCATAGAATCTCCGAAGCAAAATGTTTTTTGGCAAACTATACGAAATAAATTTATTTACATTCACTAATAAATTTTATTTAGAACAACGCATTTAAAACATTAGAATATTAAAGTCAAGTTAATTATTATTTACCTTTTTGCCATAATATATAGTAATGAATAAAAATATGAAGCAATAAAATTATAAAGTTTTTGGTAAAATTTCAATACCAAATTATGATTTATTGTAGATCTAAGCCTAAGGTCCAATGAACTCATATCCATTACCTTGGTTGCAACCAATATTTTTGACTTTATCAACTACCGTTTTATACATATCTAAAATAATAAAATGTATATTTAAAACTTATACACATCAAAAACCATAAAAAAAATAAACATCATTGTAAAAACAACAGCTTCTTCATTCCACTCAGAATCTAAAAACCACACATACTTCGCATCATGTATATTTCTCGCTCTTAAAATAAGATATTCATGGAAGGCGAGTTAATTTTATGAAAAAAAAAAAAAATTTATTTACAAAATAATTTTAAGTGAAGCTTCCTTATAATATACAAAGCAATAATTATTGTTAATTTTGTATTGAGAATCTATATTTAAAAATTTAATATTAGAATAGTTCATATCCGTAACATAATTCTTATTTTTTATACTTTTAATAATTATACTTCTCCTTTTAATTGTTTGTAATGAAGATGTGTTCTAACACTTATACAAATTTAATATTTCTGACCAATTCAAACTTTAAATACTGTTGTTAGTTTTATGATTTTATAATTAAAACAAAAGATTAACTGTTTTGAAAATATGCGAAGCTTACTTTGCACTTATATTTATTCGGCTCTGAATTTAATTGTTTTCGTTCCAATTGTAAGTTTTTGTTTTGTTTTTTCTTTTATTACAGTTCATGTTGAAGAAGAGTTAAAGAAATTACGAGTTCGAATATAGACTTGTAAACTTTTATACAATTTGTACGATTTGTGTGTGATTTTTTTCATTATGAGCAAAACCGTTTTATGTGTCGGCGAATCGGAACGACACCCTTCTAGATATTATGGTAAAACAAACCACCGTTGCTTCGGACGGTTTTACTTTTTTTATCAACTAACAACCCTAACATATATATATTACAATAAGACACTTGGCCATAGGACAGTGTAAACAACAAATGAAGGTGTATAATTTAAATACATAAATTTTGATTAAAAGAAAAAAAAAGGAAGCTGAAATGCCACGGACTATTATTGTTTAATAAAGCAGGTGATACCATTGGGACGGAGAAAATGAAAAAAATAAACACACGCACACACCCAAATAAATGAAGCACCGGGCAATTACTTGGGGATTCCGAAGACGAACGAAAAAAACTAACCTGGTAATTCACGGAGCACGTGTCTCGGATACCAGACAAACGCGTTTTAGAACAGAAAAAACTAAAAGCGAAAATGCGTCGGTGAAAGAAAAAAAAATCCTAAATAAATAGTTTATTTCAATCGTAGCCCATTCAGCTGCCGACACATATAAAGTCGATCATTATTATATAGTAGTGGATTTACTTTTTTTAATTTTTTTTTCTTTGAAACAATATAGATACACCAACTACTATTGAATATTTATTACGGTAATATCAACTATATACGACGTGTGCTTTGAGCTGCTGCAGGTGATCGCCGGCGCAGCTCTTCACAACACGGTGTACAAACAATTATTTACTTAACGTGCAAGTCATTTATTATAATAATATCAGTGTGTACAATATAAATGGTCGATGACGACTACCGTGTACCTCAACTGATTTTCGATGTATATAAATAATGTGATTGCAGCGTAAAAAATTACAACGTTTTAAACAAATCGATGAAAAATAAATAAGTCAACAGAAAATAAATAAAATAATTTTATAGAGACAATTGAAATTATTTTAATCGATTCTATCGAACTTCGTAAAGGGACAATGTGATTCTTGTTTTTTATTCTTACACGCATTTTAATATAATATATTTGACATTAACCAGTTTAGTGAACGTTCATGAAAAAGATAATTTTTAATATTGATGTCGGATTTTAAGTAGGTATTTAATTTTATTGACACAATTTATTGGAATTGAATGGTTAACCTAATGGTTAACATTTCAATATTATTATTATTATTATTATTATTATTTTATAAACACATACGCCGTACGGAGAAGTTCTTGTTTTGTTCATTAAAAAAGTAAAATAATTTTGCGTTATGTTATGCATTATAACCATTTTTCAGAATTGCAGTGAAATAGTAGGTCGGAGTTTTACGATTATAATAACATGATATGGATAAGTATATTATAAAAAGAAAAAATAATACTGATTTTCGGAGGACATATAAATCATTGTCAGCATTTAAGGAGCGGAGAGGTCAATAAATACAGTAATTCTCCCGGTCAGTTCGGAGAAGCTTAACTCTATCTGAGACGACCATTCACTACACTAAGAAACCACTCAAAAACATTTTACAAAATATATTCCCACTCTCCTTGAACACCACGTGATTTATCGAAGTAACTACTAGTTATTTAAGAGATACTCAGTCAATATTTTAACTTAAATCATAACCATTTTCGTATCGACTAATATACATATATATCATATCATATACCTGTCCAGAATTTATAACAATAAAATATTAGTATACACTACACTATACATGTTACATCATTCCATTTTGAATAGATATGATTATGCTAGTTATTATTTAGTTAAGCTATAATATATATTGTCTCAAAATGAATTAACGCAACTGAATAAAACGAATATCGAGAAGCTCACAAAATCTTGATTGCCGTTGAAAAATAATATTCTTATCAATATAATAATAAATCAAGTGTACTAAACTAATACAAATGATTAAGGTACACATTAAATATGAAAGTGCCCGGGATTATTCAGTATTAAGTGTAAAGAGCAAATAAAAAGTATAAAAGAAACACTTAGACGATCGTAGATGGCATTAAATACGGTTTAATTTCTTTGTATTTTAGATTAAAAAAAATAAAAAAGATACGTATTTCTTAAGATTAATGAATATTTTCTGCTTACCCTTGCTAGTATCAACGTTTCAGGTAGAATTGCGAGGTCTGCCAAAGTAGCACTATTATTGTTTAAGTGAGTACCATCGGCAGTTTCCAGATGCTGATCATTGGGCATGACGTTGAATGTACTCATGATCTGCGAACACAAGCGTAAACATAATATAAAAACAATTAATAAAATAAAATAAACATTAAAATACGTAGTAAAAACAAAATCAATAAGATAATTGCATTCAATACGTTTCGCTATTCTAGATGTTGGGTAAATCTAAGAATGTAATAGTATCACAATGTTCTTTTTCTTTTTCACCAATCACCAAGGCTCATAAGTTTATGTATTTGCATTTAAACTTTACCAAGTTGTATTCAGTGCTAGTTGACATAGAAATTCATTTCAAAATACCACAATTAAATATGTGAAGTTTAATTTTGCACGTTTTTGTAAAAAAATACTTGTCAGAGTTTCAAGTGAATTTAAGAGGTAATTTTTCGAAATTCTATAGTTTTCTCACAATATAGAAAAACTATCGCAAAAATTTGACATAAAAACACTCAAGACACTATCTCTTTTACAACCAAACTTTATGAAAGTTTAAATATAGATAGACAATAATATGAGAAATATTTTGGTGTAAGAAAATGATAAAAATGTGAAAAAATGTTGAAATTTTTTTCCTAACACTTTTTATTTCGCAACAAAAAAAATTTTTTTTTACTTTTCTCAGTTGGTAATGAAATATAAAACTGGATAAATAAAAATAATTTTTCTTTTTTGTTATCATAACAAACTTTATAATTTTTAAGTAAAATTGTTTTAAATAAACTTAAGCTCCGCTAAAAATCGTCTTATTGAAGAAATAGTTTCTTTAAATTTCAATACACCCATTACAAGATTAGTTCACTCGAGGAGCGAAGAATACCAAAGGTACATCCTATTTTTAAGTTATTTTGTCATAACTCTAAAAAAATTAATGTATCTAGAAACTAAAAAAATCTAAGAATATCTAATATCTAAGAAAATTGTATTAATTATCAATAGAAATCAACTGGAATTTTGATGCAATGTAATTATTTTTACTGATGTTTTAAAATATAAATCTGTTAACGGAAACTGTGTTTCAGGCGATGCTGATTATTTTGATGGAATTTTTATTTTGTATTTTTTGACAAATTTCAAGTTTTTAGAGCATTATTTTCAATTTTTCTTACCTATTAAAATTATACATACATAAATAGTCGCCAGACGTTGTTAAATATAAATTTTTTTTTTCAATTTTTTTCTTTTTTTTTATGAAGTGAATTAACATGGATGGACGAGTTTCAAATGTATATATCTAACAACAATCAGTTTTTTTATACGAGATTGAAGTGTCAACATAAGTAAAATGGAATAATAAAATTAATAATGAAATCACCATCAATCATTTTCTATTGATTTCTAAATTAATTAATTTAAATTTATATTTTAATGATTTTTTTTAACTTATAATATTTACAGTTGTTACATAACAAAGAAAGTCAAGACGATAAGAATTACAATTACGACAAAATAAATCTAAACGTATTGACACGTAATTAAAATTTTTTTTAATTTAAAAAAATTAAAACAAATAAGAAATGCATTTTACAATGATTAATAACGTTATTTCCAGCAGATTAATGTTTGCTAACCTATTAGTGACTCGGATGAGATTTGTCTCTCGGTCAGTCCGGATAAAGGGTCGAGTTTCAGCATAATAGGATGCAATTAAAATAATCCCTCAACGGCATTAAAGGTCAGAGGATTTTGATTTCTAAGTCCTGAAAATGATCAGTCAATGTCAACGGTCAAGCGATCGCAGGTGCAAAGTTAACGGCCGGTGGTCAGTTTGACCCGGAGGGATATTTCAGTTAGAATTTCCGTCGCAGAATTGCTTGTATTGCTTACAGAACAAAATAACACATGAATATGTGTCGACCAGAGGGCATGCAAAATATAACTACACTTCAAAAAGTGTACGAGGCTACAATTAAACGCTAAACGTAGGGCGCGGTAGAAAAAAATCTAATGAATAAATAAGTTTAGTGTGTAGCGTCTTTTTTTTCTCTCCACATAGTGCAAAGAAAAAAAACCGTCGCTGAAGTTTGTACACGGAGGAGGAGGAGGAGGAAAGAAAAAAAAAAGAAAAGGGTACCGAGTTATCCAATGTCCAGCCAATTTAGCTTAGAGGGTGGGAAAAGTTCTCTCGGGTAAAGTTCACACTCTAACACACAGTTACAGTTTCACAGAGCGCAGTTAATCACGTCCGCCCGGTGTCCGATACACTCTCTCGTATACACAATGTGTGTAAAACCTTTGAATTATGATTAAAGATATCCTAGCGGAGATCGGACGGTAGTGGGTCGAGACGAAGTGAGCGAGAGAGGGCGAGATAGGGAGAAAGGGTGACTTCTTCGCAGTAAAAAGCTATTCGGCCTTAGGGTGTTTTGCTGTCGGGGCCAGCACTTACGGTCATTTAACCCTCTCCTAACCTTCATCTGAATGTTCCAGATTAATAATAGAACGGTAAACCGTTTTTTGTCGTCCTTTGGTCCAGCCTGACGTCATTAATATTTCCTCTCTCGTGCCCCGTCCCATCCATCCTGCAGTCGACTGCTAAGGGTCCGAGCAGCAGTTATGATAACGAATTTGGCGCTTAAATACATACTACCTTCCCCAAGTCGCCGCTCTTTGCTCACCAAGCATTTGTATCCCTCAGACGGATTTGTCTACGCCTGATTACACGCAGTTGATAGCGTTACTAAATTATACCAATTAAGACGGTCCGAGTAATTAGAGCTAAATCTTAATATTTGAAACAGCTACTACCGATTTCAAAATAAATTTATTCGGTTGAGGAGCACATTACGGGTTTCATGAATAATTTAATTAAATTATGTAAAATATACTATTATTTGATTTGGTTATGCGCTAACAACATTATATTAATATGTTTATACCGAGTTGAAATTAATTTTTACCAATTTAAAATTACTTTATAAAATATAAAACCATTACAAAAACGATAAGAGTTCAAATTATGTATTTAAAATAGTTTTTAAGTTTTCAATTAAATTTAATATAGTTGAAAATAATTTATTCAATAGCTTATAAATACCAATATGTTTAAAAGAATAAGTTAAACGTATTTATAATATACAGAGCAGAGTTAAGGGGCAAACTAAGAAGGTTTATATATAGCCCTAAGCCCTCAAATAGAGAAAGAGGTCTCACAAAAAATTTAAATAATTTTGTTTTATATGGGGTACCAATTAACCTTTTTTTCTAATTAAAGGTTAATTAAATCCCTCAAATTATATATTAGTCTTAGGTCAGTTTTTCAATTAATCCTGCTCTGTAGAATATAAATTATTTAAGAATAAGTATTGTCATTTTAAAGTTTTTAACCTCTTAGTGGTCTGTTCATCTCATTTTGTTGAAATTTCCCCGAATTTAAACTCACATTTTAAAATTTAATTAATTTGTAATTACTAGATAATAATTTACAATACTGATTGTCAATTGATGGATTTTAACCGGCCCGCAGATAAGACAAAAGGACAAAAAACCAGAGACTGCTAATGAACGACAATGGATAAATTTAAATAAATACATTGAAATGTGATAGCTCACAAAAACTAAATTCCGAATGTGGTCCTTAAAAAAACAACGGATGACTTATCTAGAGTACTATATGTACTTCGATGATGGTTTCGATAGAAAATCTGGTCTAAAATCCGCTATAAAAACGATTACTGGTTACAACAAATCCCGACTTCCGACAGAAAATATTAGATTATATAATTTATTATTATCTAACGAGACGGTGCAAATAAATAGGAACGACCTATAATCAAATGAAACTCGAGTCTCGTTGTTAACCAGTCGATAAAATGTGAAGCTAAAGCGTTTCCTTCGGTGGGTAATTATTAAACTGTGGTCACAACATCAATGCGATCACGTTGTTCTTATTCTTTTGGCCGTCGTAAACGACTTATACATGTGTAATATATATAGTATATATACTACACACACGAGCGCGCATGTCGTAAAAACACTCACTGAAGACAAGCGGTGGTGAAGTTAAAGGAGAGCGAAAATCAAACACAAAAGAACCAAGGCGGCAGTTAAACGCCACTTATATGTTATAGGTACCGACGCGACGTGAAAGATTCGCCACTGCAGCCGGACGCCTCCGGGCGGGCCTCAGTCCCGTGCTTCTAACGTTGCAGTCTACGCGAGTTTTGCCCTGTTTAACGACTCGGCCGAGATAACAACATAATAATATAAAATATATTCACGACGGCCGAGAACTCTAGATAGGCCAGGTGTATACATAAAAAAAAAAGAACATAATATTTAATAATAAATGTACGTATACATCTAAACCATCTATACGAACATTAAACTATTGTAACTCCCCCACAAATCACAATATATGCGCGCGTGTATACGTGTGCGTACGAAGTGAATATATAATATACTCTTCACGCCGCCGTGCTTTTAAACTTCTGAAACCGCAATAATTATGTTTGCCCGGGAGGTTTTAAATTCTATTTCACGTTCCAAAATGAACAGTAAAATAAGCATAACGAAGGTTTTCAGCCGTACTGTTGCAAAAAAGACGTGGGGGGCTACGATATTTATCGTAAAACTGTCTAACTTATACGTAATGCAATTACTTAGAAAAATTAGTTTTATTCGGATCATAATATTATTTAGATTAAAAATATTTATTACAGTTACGGTTAATTACACAAATATTTTTGTTTACACAACAGATAAATGATTGTGGTTATGAAAATAGTTTAATTTTACCTCATTAAATATTAATGGCATTTATTTAGATTTATAATACAGACAGTACAAATAAATATCAATTATTTAAAAGTTGATATTTTTATTGAAATTGTAGGCAGAACTTAAATACTTGAAATTTTCATCACTATTTGTATTTACTATCTTGTGTCATTCACAAAAAATCGATCAAATTTCATAAACTTTAGACCGGGACACACTTACAAATTATTCACCGTAAAATTTCTCTATTATTGAAAAAGTTAATTAAAGTATATATGGACACCCTTAAACGGAATTTAGTGCAATAAAAAAAAACAATGTATATTATAATATTTCACAAGTATAACCCAGCCTCACCTGTGTGTCGAAATTGACAATGATTATTAATTTATGCACTAATTATTTATTATATATGAAATATGTGCAAGTATTTAAAAACGTACGCTCACTAACAGTCGTAATTCAAAATAAAAAAATTGACCTTAGCAGTGTCAACCATGAGCCACATATCAAACAAACAAGTTTCCGGTGGGATTCTAAAATAATGCACAAAGCTATGGATAGGAAAACATTTGAAGCCTGTCAAGTTTCAACCACCGACTTTACTGAGAAAACAGTAAAGATGAAATGGGTTGAAGTATATGAATATTTATACGTCTAATAAAACAACTGAGTGCAAAGTTGTAGCGAACATGTGTCATTGTTAGTATTCGTTTTAATCTATGCGAAACTACTTTGCTTGAACACCATAAATTTGGCTGTCGAATAAGATTTTGTTATATTTTCGCTAACTCAGATTCGTGTAAACATTATGAACTAAAAGGAGGTACAGGAATATTCAATTTAGTAGTTACATTTTAGCATATTAGTTTTATATTATTATTTAGTAAATGCGATATCAAAAAATGTAAAGTGAAATTTTACAAAAAATATACCACCCCTCCTCCCTCTTCCCTTGAACCATATATATACAACGTACATTATTATATTATAAAATACAGCAAACATAAATAAAGATCAAGAAAATGGATCAGTAAAGAAAGTTACAGAAGTTATCTTAAAATAATTTATAAGGAGATAATGTAACGCAATTACACATAATTGGTAAATATAATACAGTATAACTTAACATTTTGTTTATAATTATAATTTTCAGTAATATGATCTAACATATACCTCCTATATACGTTTTTGGATTAATAATGAAACACATTAACCAGTTCGTCACATTAATTCACTACACGGAAAATAATCGTACTCGAATCAAAAGCCTACAGTGAAGTATTTCAAGATGCACAACTTTTGTGCGATGTAAAATCAATTCAACACAACAAGATACGAATACTATAACATGAGCGCGCAATGTGTCAGAGTAAATTTAAAAATTTGCTTACCTTCATTTTGAGATCAAGTAACGTGTCGTTGGATGAAACCATGATCAATTCACCCCTGGGCTTTCGGTTCCGTGCACTCCTTCTGATTCCAAACTCCGAATTACCACCGCCGTTGGCGTCTGTAGGAACAGCGACCGCAGTAGGCCCGTTATTGCCGTTCGTAGACGCCACATCCAGTTTAATTTTCTTTGAACTGTTGCCCCATAACTCATCCTGCGAACCAAATAACACACGTACAATTCACAATGATTCTGTTCGGTGACGACAATAAAGAAGCAAAAACATATTGAAACCATTCCCTGAGTTGTTGGTGCAAAGATAAACGTCAAAAATATATTATAGCCTACTACGTGTATGCCGCCGCCGTATGTGAATAATATACAGCGGGATGGTGTGACAAAGTCACGGGTAACGTACACAGATCGGTAATAAAGTCATCGTACAGTCATATTTTACGAGCGTCGAGATAATATCACGCCCCCGCCTCGGTGTATATTATATTATTACGCGCAAGACATTTCCTAATTATTGTACGGTCTGCCTTTGTTGCAACGAGCCCTTTCGATTATTATTCACGTGTAGTTAAAATGACGGGAGATTTATTATGCCACCGCTCGACACGAACACGGTGTGTTGTAAAGCGGCGATGGCATTGTATGCACAGACGAAAAACCCAAAAACCACCAACTCCAAAAACAGTACAAGCGGAATAAAAACATTCGCTTCTTTAAAGTAATACGGTAGTTTCGTGAAGTGCACTTATTATCGGCTACAAGAAATGGTTTCATGATATACAGTAGTGATAAATATATATATATATATATATATATATATATATATGTATACATAGCTTATATATACCTACACATATATATACATATAAGCAGAACGTGGTAATGTAAAATAGTGTGTACATTATTATTTTATCTCCCATCTACCAAACCAACACTTATTGATAATAAATCAGTCATGGTGGCAACAGGTAGTAGTTAAAAATCATTGGCCTGTTCTTGTTTAAAAATTTTACGCCTCCCAAATACACAGTCCTGTTTACTTTTTAAATTACTATACTCAATACATGTATGTGAACGTGGCTCATTGATTTATTCTAGTGTGTAGACAAAAACAATTTCATACATACCTACCTTGACATTTTACAATTCTGATCGAACCACAGGAGCGTTAAACGCAGGATTAATCGTGATAAATAATTACTATGCACTCTCCAAAAATTGTTACACTGCATTCTTCTTGAGAAAAGAAAAAATATAAATCGTGTATATAATATGCATTTCTTTTTTTTTTAATTATTACGAATCAATGCAATCACATTTTTGGGTAGTCAAAGTGATGCCGAGTTTTTTATTAGTCAACTTTTTTTTTTACAGATTTTCAAAATTTTCTTGTTCTAAAATATTTTTCATATTACAGTTTGTCTATGTTTAAACTTTCATAAAGTTTGAATTGAAAAAATATAGTTTCTTAGTCTTTTATATCAAATTTTGGGTAGTTTGTTCCGAAAAAAAAAAAAAAATGAGAAATTTTAAAAATGACTTCTCTAAAGTACCATCTAGACCTTAATTCCAGTTTCAAAAAATTTCTGGTCGAAACTTTTGGACAAATATTTCTCTACAAAAAAGTGTATACAGAAAAAAAATTAATAAATAAATAAATAAACATCATTAGCTTCTGCGCTTCGCTCAGAATTTAAAATCCGGAAATACTTGACACCATGGGTATTCTTCGTTCCTCCTGTAGGATTTGGTGGGTGTATTAAATTTTATAGAAACGATAAATTATTTCTTTAATAAAATAATTCTGAATGGAGCTTCAACTTATATAAGACAATTTTACTTAATAATTATAAATTTTATTAATATTACAAAAACAAAATTATTTTGTACCCAAACAGTTTTATACCACACTACCTGAGAGCAAGAAAAAGAAAATTTTAATGATAAAAAAGGGTTAAGACGTGTACCATTTGAATACTACATCTGGTCTAAAATGTTACTATATGAAACTTTTCGACAAATATTTCTGTACGGAAGTGTTTCCATAAAAAGAAAAGGGAATAAATATTAAGAAAAAAAAATACTAGTTGTAAAACCACTAGCTTCTTCGATCTTCTCAGAATTTAAAAAAACGACATAATTTAACTAAAATTTTTCACAAATAATAAAATCCTCTGGTTATTCTATTATTATTCTAAAATGTATATTCGTATAAGACTTGAAATAATCACTTATAATATTATATCAAAGGGTTTCGCATTATTCTCCAAAAGTTATTATTCACGTAATACAGTTATCCAGAACACCACTCAGAATCTAATTACAAATGCAATCATTTATCATCATGACTTTGGTTGAATACAACTGCATGATATTTATCTTTTATTGTCCAAGGAAAATCAACCTTTAAAAAAAGCGGAGTTTTAGGGGGAAATTATTCATATACGCCGCGTTGTTGCTTAAATGACATACAAACGAATATTTTTAAGTACACTAGAAAACAATATTATTGGACAGTGAGCGTACAACACTTAAAGGTTACAAATTAATTTTTATCATTGTGAGAGAAAAAAATTTACCGCTTCTGTTGTCGATAATCAAGATCGGCGTATAAAAAACATCGAATAAATAATAACCGACAGGTATTATAGGAAAAATATTCTCACTGTAACATATAGGTTTATCCTATTTATTTTTATGTTATACAGTATATTAATGTATATAATTAAAAAAACTAAATTCACCTCAAAAAGTCTATACAGCCGCGAGCTACGACCTGTCAGGTAAAAGAGAGACACTGCAGTTGCTAGTGCTGTGTAACCTGTACAGACCTGCAGGTATATTTTATCCAAACGATTTTTATTTTACCCAAACCGGCGATTAAAACATACACATCACATTGGTTATGATTACTACGTTCCGATAATATTTATTTTATTTAGGGCTTAATTGGGGGAATCCGTACTGATATTTATGAGTCGTGCGGCAAACTAGTACTTTAAAAACGACATGAATTTAACACCAAGAGTTTAAAATATGGAAACCGTTGAAAAGCAACAAATAACACTCAATAATAAAATAAAAATACACATTGGTCACCAAAGTTATAAGTATAGGGAACAAATTTATTATAACCTGCCCAAAACATCCGACACCAACAGTTTTTTCAAACTTTTACAAACCTTAAATTCACTCTTTATTAATAATAGTGTAATAGTGTAATATAGACAGAAACAAATTTTTAAAAAAAATTTACCAATTTCGTGATTAATATAGAATTTTAGAAATATCTAATTTTTCGTAAGTTTTTTTTTCGAAGAAAATTAATATAATATAATACTATATATTTCGCACTTATTTTCAACCGTGACTGACCAGAGGCGACACGATAAACATTAATACTAATTATGTTATAGTGTTATAGTTGCGATAATTAGAGTCGCATTATTTTATTATGATGTATATATTTTATTGTAATTTGAAATTATTTATGTAGTATACATTAGGTATACGTGAATATATGAAAATCAATTTTTGTTTTTCGTAAATGTTGTATGTAACAAAATAATTTATAGTACAACATATTATTAAATTATATTAGTACATATTATATTAGTTCAATTCTTCAAAACTGATAATTGTTGTTGTGTGTTAGTTAAAGTTCCGTTCAGAATCATCTTATTGAAGAAATGATTAATCGTTTCTTTGAAAAAAAATTTAATTTACTTTGTCAGATTATCCGTCAAATACAATTAACGTCAACTTGTAAGAGATACGAGCAGCAACTTTATCCCTAAACACTAGTAAAGTATTAAATAGATACACTTCACAATTGTGAATATTACACTATGTCTGATAACATTTTTAGACCGAACATATATTTCATAAAGATTGAAAAATTATAAACGAAAGTAGAATCTAGGTCATCAATATTCATCCCGTAGGATACTGATGGTCACACACATCGATAACAAATTGGCCGTAACAAAGTTGTCAAATGGAAGGACGCGGACGGAGTACAGAAATACAAAACCAAGAAAAATACAAATAACAAGAAATTGACTGATTTCACGTTAAGTCCTGCCGTCCGAGCTCTAACTGAGGGCGGCATGAAGTCGTAAACCGTTGCGATAATTATTTTGACAGACCAGACGAGCACGCATACGCCGCCCCAAGGATGCGTTTTATATTATATTTTATATTTTGTCCCCCTCAACTCTCCCAGCCGTCCTCTCCGTTCGTCAGTCCTCAAACCCGGCGCTCCGACAGCGGTTTAATGTCCAACTTTATTGTGCTCTTGTTCTGATTTGTTTGTCCGAGAGTTCAGGTAATTATAATGCCGCGGCCGAAGTCTATGTATATGTATGTGTGTATGTTACGTATATTATACTACTATTATGTTTGTATGCGCGCGTACATGCAAACTGCATACAAACGGGAAGTTTACGATTTGGCACAAGATTACAGATGCGATGAATAGTATACATATAGGATTGTTATTATAACATGTTATAATAGTGCGCCACGCGATGGCTTTATTACCAGAATATTCGCAAGCAGTGTCTGCCGAGAGAGGAGAGTGCCATTATAATAATGCCTCTCCGTGCGTCTTTTTGCAGACTCTCACGAGAAAATTATCGAGTTTTACGATCGCCGTCGACGTTATTATTGTAATACGAATAAGGGTACCCCGACGCGGCGGCATTGGATACATTCTGCCGGACTCCGACAATAAAACGCGCGAGCGCACGCTCACACATACATGCATACGTTATATAATAATATACACTTATAAACCCTTTAATGTTTTATTATTTTTATACATTCTGTTTCTATAACCGATCGTGTTTTACCTACGATACACAAGACTTTACTGGGTGAAGTACTAGGGGATCAAGAAAACACGGTCGGATTAATAAACGCTAATTAAAAAAAAAAACTGATCAATTGTCGGCGACGAAATAACACGCATGAAAATGTCAATTTTAATTATTCGTGCAGCAAGTAAATCAATTTTCACCATTAGATACAAATTAGTTCTACAATAGAACATATTCAACTGGTATACAAAAATTAAATGATAAAATGTATTACACTAACACAAAATTAACTTCCGTATATGTTGAGCATTGCATCTATTGCAATATTATTGCAACTCTACCTATACAATAGAGTAAGAATGTATAGAGAGGCCATGCCATATATTACACTGTGCACCAGTATGAAGCAGGCAAAAGGACGAGCATCAGAGTGACCAAATGTTCAGTATAAAAATACCCGATAATACAAAACTACTATTATTTATTAAATTTTTTAATGATAAAATAAAATACAAAACAAATATTATTTTAATTGATATATCTACTTCCATTAATTGGTGCTTATGTAGGAAGTAGAGAATTACAAATTACAAATTATTTAAATACAATTAAGAACTAAATGCGAACAAATGAACAGCGAACTCAAAAGAGAACATATGAAATGATCAACAATATTCTAAATCAAAGAAACAAACAATGATTATTGATAACTGATAAGGGTATATTATCTAACGCTAGACTACATTGTACCAAACATAACCTAACCTGAGGATTTTTTTTTCTTATATATAGTTACTATGACTCTCGCCCTTTTGCTTGCTTCATATAAATTGAACTATAGCCACCCTCTGACCTATACGCAATTGCTGTATACTATTATCTGTATACTTACAACGATTTGAATTCATCAAAATAATAATATTAATGATTTCTTATTATCCACTTGGTTCGACTAAAATTAATGTAAACAATTTTGTATTTACCTTGTCATTGATTCCATTGTACTTGATGTTTCCTACAATTTCATCTTTTTCGATGACTTTTATGAAAAGTTTCGCTTTGTTGTACTTTAATTGTTCCTTTTTTTCTTCGTCTAGTCTTCTCTTTCGACACGGTCCACAGATTTCTATAACAAACGATTAATTTTTCATATAACAAGGTAACGAGTATGGTTATTAATGACAGTTATTACATACCCTAAAAAAGAAAAAAAAAGAAAATTCTACATATATTTTTTCATATATTAATCTTTAAAAACGCGTCATTAGTATTTTTTTCTCCCCTTTAAGGGCAATTCAAATTATCTTTGGGTTTCGTCCCAAGATGAGCTATCCCTTTTGCGCAGAGAGGGATAAAAGCGCGACAAATGCCTTGTCATTTATTAAACCACGTTGGGACCTCGTTTCAACCTGCTGGTGTCCAGGGGAGAAAAAAGGTTTGTCTGAAAAAAAACCGATACTTAACGACTTTTTTTGACAACGAGAAGGGGAGGGGGTAAAAAGGTTTTTCCGGTTTTTCCGACTGGTCGTTAAACATATTGAGCGACTATTAAACTGATGGTCTTTTTATATAGAACAAAAAAAAAAAGAAAATAGTGGCAAGTCAAGGAACTCAAATTGATTTTTTTAGCGTTACGTTTGTTTTACATCATTTTCATGTGGGTGAAACGTATGAGTTTCTCTTTTCCGGTGGATTCCATTTATACAACCGTAACAAATGAACCGAAATGCTTTCAGTTATCAGACATTTGCTGACCACTACCAATGCACGCTTCATTTAACTATTTTGCAGGGGAGAGAAAGCTCAACCCCTTTTTCGTAAGTGTGTTGTTTACCGTTTAAATAAAAACGACAAAGTAAATTTTTCCTCTGTTTAGTGACGAATTTTAAAGAAATGGCATTTGCTACTATAATAGTTGTAAACGTGTTTTAAAAGATTAAAAAAAAGTCAATCCTTATTATGATGGCTTTAGAACATATATGTTGTATAAGTTTTTGTCTGTGCAAATTAAAATAAAAAAAAATTCAGTAAGTATTTACAAAACTACTTTATATTGTTCATACATCAATGAAAATGATAATTTATACTATTTCAATTCGCACGATAATAATAATTATAATACCTATTTAATTATAAACGTGTCCGATATAATTATTGTTTGCTGGCGACATTTACACGACGACGTAAGTAAAACGCAGATTATCATAATTTAACACTATATAGCTGATGGGTCTTGTAGAAACCAGAAATGGCAATAAATCAAATTAAGTTTTTTAGCCCGCGGGCACTTCTCTTTACTGCATCATCTCACTCGTCCCGCCCGACAGCCCATCCCCGGCACAATAATGCCACGCGTATGTAATTCAGAATCGCCACATTACGAATGATTTAACGGCTCCGTGACACGGCAACACACCGAGAGGCAAAGGGTGAAACGGCCCTTGGACCCGATTAATATATACAACCCCGTTTGGAACGCAAACTGTGATTTCTTGTTCCATATCTTTAATTGGATTCACCGCAAACATGATCAATGCATTCGGCCCAGATAACAGGGTCCGGCCATAACGTCTACGAACCCCCTTGGTGTAGCCAAAGGTGACCTTTTAATGATTTACAAGCATTCCCATCACGTTTCTCAGCGCGCGTGAACACACACACACACACACACACACATACATGCGGGCAAATTCTCTACGTCCTCGTGTCGTCCCTCTGCTGCTGTAAATGAATTAGTTTCTTGCCACCGCGTGTATTATGTTCGTCCGTGTATGAGAGTATTATGTTATGTGTATAGATATGTATGTGGAGCAAGATGACCTCCTCCGATTCGGAATTGAAATTCGAGACTAGCTCCGGGGAGTCGGCGGCGGGCGGGACGACAAAAGCGCGATATTAATTCTGAGGCGCAAAAACGAAAACAGTCCAATGGGAATGGTGAGAAAAAAACGATGGAAGGAAGCGATCGGACTAAAGTTTCGGGTTTCCCCTGGGACCGTTCCAAATGAAAATACATTACCACGCGTTGGGCATCTTGCTTTGGATGGTATTCTTAATAAATTAGACTAATTTGCTAATGGCGACGTAGCGTAGTCAAAAAAATAAAATAAATAAATAAACTGTAAAATTCAAGGTTTTCCTGCGCGAACCCCGATATAACTTTTTTTGTGCAAAAAAGATTTGACTAGACTTCAGAGAAGAAAAAATGGCATATATAATTGCGCGAAATAAAAAACAAACAAATTCGATTTGTCTCATACAGTTGTTATAATGTATATTTACGGACAAATTATAAATAAAAGTTTTAAATCGAACACACGCCGCCACATTGATAAAAAATATTTATAGCTGTTCTTGTGAAAATTTTGTAAAAAAAAAAAAAAAAATTGTTCATAATGTTAAAAAGGTTAGGCGTTACTTATATTAAGTAACACGTATTATTATATTATAATTTATCTGTGAAGACTATTTGAATAAGTAGGAAACTTATTAATTTCTATATTGCTGTTACCGTGTTCTTATATTTTGCAATTAAACTGTCTCAATGAACAAAACTTATCATACGAGAATTCTACTTTATGCGGTTTATGATGGGTAGGCCAACATAAAAATCAGTTGAATCTTTTGAATCTCCAGTGTATAATAACGTATTATGAGAAATGAGGGAAAAGATAATAAAAACGATTTTATGGTGTTGTTTAAACAAACCAATAATGAGTATTTTACAAAATTATGAAGGCCAAACTATCAGTGACAATATTAAGCACTTAATAATAATAATGATGATAAAAATTGAACTATAAATAAAAATATTTAAGATGATATTTTAAATAAAAGGAATTTCAGATGGCTTATTCAATGGTTTACAAAAGTTTATAAACAATATATAGTAGTTTTATTTGCTTATTGTTAAACTTCTAAAAATATTTTAAAAAATACACAGATATTCACACATTTTACTACTTTATGAATAAAATAAAGATGTTAAAATAGGGCAGTTACACAGTATTGTAAAAACAAACAAAAACATTTTAATCGCATTTATAGTTAAGCACAATCAACCAAGAATATTTTGAGATTCAAACAGAGACTTATCTAATTATAAGAGTGAAGTAATTTTCCGGGGCATCCAATTCAAAAAATATATTTAAATTACTATATTGTAGTTGATAATGTTTTTAAAACCTTTAACCTCTTTTTTGTTACGCCCGAGCTTTATCAAAAATTAACTTTTAAGTACCGTCTAGAACTCTTAGATCTACTCTTCCCATCTTATATCCCTACTTGTGCTACCAACTTTGAGCGTAATAATCCTTTGTTTCGTCTCATGTCAAATGCCAATAATGACCCTAAATTCTCTTTTTCTAAATAAATAACTTATAATCAAACTCTTTCAGTTAAAATATGTCATCACGTACTATTAATACTTCAGTAGAATTACGTAATATTGTTAATTTACTATAAACTGTTATCACTATCCCTTAATTATAATATTAAATTAGGCGCAAGCCTGTATTATAATATTAAATAATAAAATAATGATAATTAATTCAAAGATAAATTACCTGGTATTGAAGTCGTAAATACACCCTGTTCGCCGAAGTTCAAAAACACTTTATGATCAATATTATAACATTTTGAAAGAATATTCCATTCCTCTTTGGTCAACAGCGCTATTCTGAAACACAAATAAAATATAAACTAAATTATGATAATTATTTTTGATTTTATAAATATTTTATCAAATATAATAATAATAATAATGAATCCATAACACTGAAATCTAAATTTCTACTGTTAAAATTGATACCTAATCCTATAAGTCATCAAATAAAGGTAAAGTGAATATTATTTATATAATATAGTATTTGATAATGTGAATAAAATAAAATACTTGATAGTAAAATTTTATTCTTAGAACACGCAAGCAGTTAAAAGTAAATAATTAGGTATAATTTGCAAAATTATGTAAAATTAACCCATTAAATGAAATAAGTAAAACAATGATAAGTTTATAACAATAGCACAATAAACTTAATTAATTAGGTTAAAAATATGAATTAGATATACAAATAAAAGTAGGTATAGTGGTGTACCGACACGTGAGTATATGACAGTTATGTGCCGACAATTAAGTGCGATTACACACAATTTTTTATTAATATGCATCTATAGTTATTTTATGCACGGTTCCAAACTATACCAGACAATAAATGTTGTTTTAATTATTATTTCAACTTCTCATTAGTATATGCGATTGCCGATTATCAAACCGAAATGTCTTCACGTTGCACAGCAAACCGAGGGAATTTTCGATTTACGAAACGAAGCGAGTCGACCAAACATCCAATGAATGCTTTTTTTGTGTGCTAATAAAATTAATTATCTTTATTACGATAAAGGGAAATTAACTTTTTTTGGATTTTTCCTAATGATCTTCCCTATTCTACAGATTGCCAATTTTTTGTCATATGAAATGTCTAGTTATTTACACAAAATATTTAGGAAATGTATGTAAAATAAAACATATAATACACTTCTTTAAAAATCGCAAGGCATTATGTAGAATTCCTAGGCGTTTTATAAAATACCAATATTATACAAATGTCACTAACATATGTAATATTTAAGTTTGAACACTCAACTGTCGATCACACAATTTTCCATACACACATTTTGTTCGCATCTAATTTGACACAATTGTCGTACACTTAATTGTACCACACCCAATAGTCGGTAATCCGGTATACGTGGTTATTTTAATGTTAGGCATACTCATAACTCTTTAATTAGTTTAGATTTAATTGATTAAAAATGATGAAACGAAGACTGAGTAAACCAGAATTTTTTTAATAACATGAACATAATAATATTATGATTATATTGTATAATATTTACATTTGTGATCATTTAATTATCAAGTTGTGGTATTATAATTACCAAAATGTTGTATGGAATAATCACCGCTTAACTTTAGCTTATATAAGTACCAAAGATTGAAAATGCGTTGAAAGCAAGAAATATTCATCGATGGCGACGTTAATTGTTCGAATTTTAGGGAAGTGCCGTGTGGGAGTGAGTGGAATAACTCCACGCTGAAACGTATATATAAGTCATGACTGGAACGAGACGGACAAAGGAAAGTATTATTATAACGGGGTGTATTCGATTCTCCACAGCGGCACGCGATGTCGTGCGTATAATATAATTTTATTTTACACGATATTATGAAGCGTACACCGCAACAAACACCGCGACAGCAACGGGCGATACGTGCCTGACTCACCCCTGAACGTGGGTACTGCTGCTGCCACGAGGCGGCCACAGTGGCGACGATAATACTTAATTAATTGGATAATTTGTTAAATACTGACGGCAGCTGACAAAAACACATCTCCTATGGGCACGACCACCGATTTGCATAGTCGCCGCGGCAGGCACTCTCGGTCTACATTTGCATAATTACCGCCACGTTAAATTCCTCTCCTCCGGACTGCGACGCATCCGCTAGAAACAGCGGTGGCGGCAGCAGAGGCCAATAAGATTATTTCGCACCCGTACCCCTTCTTTCGCGGAATAGATACCGCACACGCATGACAACCCGCCCAGCTATTAAAAACCATTTTGAACAGACACAAAATATTATAATATATAATTTCCAGTCCACCTAATCAACACTCTGTACGCACACAGACACGCACAATATAAATATAACATACAGACTTTTACGACAAAGATGACATGTGTGTGTGTGTGCGTGTGCGTATGAGAATAATCCTTCATACTATGAAACTCCAATAACCGTCGAGAAAACAACCATCGGTGTCCCCCAAAAACCGATGAGTTTGAACTAAAGCGACAGCGACGGTGACGGCATCGGAGAGAACGACCAAAAAATACCGACAATGATGACGCATAAACTATACATACATATTACCATAGATTAACTACACTATATCAAACAGTATTCTTAATATGATATTATGATATTTTATAAGTATATTCTTATATTGTCCTCGAATTGGGAATATTATCATACAAAGGAGCTCTGCCAAGTAAAAAAAAATAAGCATTCAATCTGTAAAGAAATTAAAGTTATCCTAAGTGGAGGCCTTTTCCCACCAAAAATATACACAACATATTACATATTTTGTAAGGCTACAATCCGTTTAGGTAAAATCGATACCTTTTTACCTGAAATCTGATGGCACGTTTGGGTAATTTTTTTGGGGCGATTGTAAATTCCGCTGTATTTCGTAATACAGCAATATTATTTTAGCTGCATTATATTTGGACATACTTTTGCACTAACCAGAATACGCTACAGTGGTTGCTAAATACTGCGTTCTCATTCCAAAATATATTTGTTCCGACAATATTAATAGCCAAGTAACTTTAACCAAAATTGTAAATTTGTTCTAATTTTCCTTTATTTCAATAAATATTTGTCCTATTATTTGATTATTCCAAATAACAGTTGTTCCATTATATATTTATCCAAACAACATTTGTTCCAATGTAATATTAATCCCAAATATATGTTTTATATAGTTTTATACAATTTGAATACTGTGTGTGTGTGTGTCACGCGCGCACTTACACACACAGCAGCCAAAGAACAGAATTAATTAATTAAAAATTACGGTTGATCGCATCGACAACGATAGCCACAAAAAACCAATAGAACAACACAAGGGGCGAGACCCGACATTGTGTGTCGTTTCAGATCCTGATGACGACAAGAAGAGTTTAACGAAAACACGACGAAAGAATACACTACCAGCCAGTGAATTTTACAACGAAAGTTTTCACTCGTTTTCCACTCGAAAAACGACGCTGTCGTCGTGTTAAAGTTAACGCCACTTTGAAAATACAATACGTGTTTATAAGGCAAAATCAAACTGTTGACAAAGCTGGCGAAATGATGGGGCAACGATTAATAATAATTGATTATGGTTAACCTAACTTAACCAAAAATATGTTTATTTTATATATTGCTAATTTCCACATTTGTGTTCTTTCTACTTTTTTGCCACCTACTTTGGAGGTAACGGGACAAAATTACTAAAAAACCAGATTGTCTCATGAAGTAGAGGACTGATTAAAACTTTGAATAAGTGACTGATTTTTGCCCATGTCTCATTTACAGTAGTAACAATATAAATAAGAGATAGTACAGTGGGGATAAAAGGGAGTATATAGATAAATGATAACCTAAGGTCATCTTATTTCTATATTAAAACTTGATATAAAATTATATGACAAAAAACAGTTGAGCTATAAAAAAATAAAGAATATTAATATAAATTATAATCAAATGCCAAATAATGAGTCATAGCATTTTAACTTATTATTTTGTCAATTTTTAAAAAATATATATACACTTGTATACGATACTTATATATACTAGAGTATTAATTAGGAAGATATAGAAAATATTTTCATTCCAAAATTAGATAATTAAAAAATATTTTACTTACGGATTAGATTCTGTCGAATAAAGATTTGAGGGAGGTTCAAAAAGGAGTCCTGTATGCTCTTTACAAAGAAGGACTTCGTTCGCAATACTTTGTGGTCTAGGTTCTTTAGATGGATTTCTAAAACATACAAAGCATACGTTCATAATTCATTTTACAATTATACAACATGCATATTGATATGATTATAAATATTACACAAAATAATATCATTAAGATACCATAATCAAACACACAGGTGGTACATTCTATCCTAATAATCCTATATTAAGTAAAATAAAGTCACATCAGTGGCGATTGAGTCATCAAAAACAGACAACTCTAATAACATAAATTTAATTGTCAAGTGTGCGCGGTTGCGGTGTTCAATATATTATAAAACGAAATCCGTAGAAGAGCGAGGGAAGAGAAAATAGTCAAATATCGTCAGACAGGGAAACACGATAGGTGAAGCTCGATGGGGTGGTTGGGTAGAGGTGAATGGGCAGAGAGCGATATCATCGGAGCGGTAGTATAATATAATACTAAACCCGCGTCACGACGTGGAGGAGGCGGGGGAGGGAGCTTCATCGCGGATCGCTTGAGAAATGATACGTTTTGTCGGCGAGGCTGCGGGGGTCGGTGAGCGACGTGTGACGTCATTAGCACGCACACACGACCGGTAGGCTTGTCCTGATGGCCGGCAATCCATCTGGGCGATCGCCGCCGTCACACCACCGGTCGCCACCCCTAACCACCCCGTCATATAACCACCACTCCCCTCACACGAGCGTCCCGCACACGCAGCAGCAGCAGCAACCTCTTGCCGGCACCGACCGCGCGTTTTTCGAGAACCCCGAAACACCGTCGTCGCCGAGTGGTGGACAGGGCGCGGGCGGCGGCAGAGGCAACAACACATGTGTCGACGACGGACGGCTATCAGTCAACTTTATGTGCGCGTTGCACCGCGAAACCCACCCAAGACAGTCAGGGGGTGGCAAAAGTGCGCCCCGGCACAGAGTAGTTCATACGTTGGTGTGTGTGTGTGTGTGTGTGTGCTGTTGGTGTAGAAAGTAGTGTTGCCATCGCACCCGACACACTGCTGTAGACACAGAGTTCGCGACAGTGTATTATCCGCCACCGAACGCGGTCGAGGAGAAAACCCATCAAACAAATGCACGTGCAGCTTTAACCCGGACTACCCCGTGGGATGGTGTGACGGACCGCGGGGACACGCGATCGCCCATTTTCCGATGTTAAGATTTCCGGTCGTTTACAGGGACTCTCACAATTGCCTGTACTTTGCCTCAACCTCCCCTCTCTCTCTCTCTCTCTCTCTCTCTCTACTCCCCGTCTAGCTTATCCTTCGCTTAATAAATCCGCACAGATTTGTTCACACGCTAGTACTATACCCACACCCATGAATGTACAATAATATACGAACATGTATACATTACAGACATTTAAAGTATCGTAATCTAACCTCGCTTTCTTACTTTCCGTCAATTGTTTTTTTTTTTTTTATTTATTTCTTTTGCGGAAAAATCACAAGAAGTTTATAATAGCAACATTATTGTATCACACCCATCACTATTTATACGAAATTTTTTCCGAGAAATATAAAATATAATAATGTGTGAAATAAAACTAATACACGTGTTACATTTTCTGAAATCTAAGCACTAAATCACGATCACACGACAACAAATATTAGAAGTACTCTATCAATCCGACACTACACGTTCAATTATAATACAAAAATCCGTCCAATTCCGTCGCCGACCGTATACCACCGTAAACCACGAGTACATATGTGGGGATCCACAGAAAAAATTAGATCAGTACGCACACAATCTCGGCTTGAAATAAGTTACAACACTACGTTTTATAGTAACGTTAATATAGCTAAAAATCCATACATTTATTTCAAACAAGCTGTCGCAAGAACACAGGTATTATACTAAAAAACGATAAGCATTTTTTTAAATAACTTTCTATTATTTTATTTATATTATCTCTATAACTTTAATAATTATTTGGATATAATATTATAGAAAAAAAAAAAAAAAAAAAAAAAAGAGTATTTTTCATGATAAAATGTAAATTTTCTGATCATTATATTTATTTAAAAGTATATATAAGTATTTTATTTAAAATATATATATATAAGTATTAAGCAATCCGTGACATCCAAAGGTTGGCGACCGCTTGTCCAGATTAAATTTTCATCGGACACGGATATTTCGCAAAATCATGCCTTGATATCACATCGTTATAGACGTGCGTTCGACAAATTGCGACTCATCTCCGTCCTATTGGCCACAATAACCTACGCCGCGCACCGCAGACATGTAAGCAACCCTTCGCGGCCGACGTTATCAGACACGGTTTAACGTCACTCACGATCATCATCACCAATGACCGCCACCACGACCACGCGACGCCGCGATTTGGCGACGCGGACATCCTCCTATTGTTTGTGCACAGCCGTGACGCGTGATAGCGTAATTTATATAAACGTTCCTTAACGTCCCAACGCAAAAACACTATACATTATCCACGGCGGGCGACTATATGTCGCGGATTTTGAATAATTACACCGTCCAATAATTCGAGGCGCGAAACACCCTTTTCTCGTCGCTCTTAAAACGCGAGTATAAAGGTCGTCGGCCGGACGCACGAGAGAAACAAGAGAAGGCCGCGGTGGCTCGTAATTTCGTCAAGTATTGTTCGACGTGTCTCCTCAATGGTGGTGGTCCTCTGACCACAACCCGAATATCTTCTGACTAATTAAGTGTGAATTATTAATTACACATAACGATCCCTGTGTAACAATACCAAAGACGCAGCAATCCCTTTCCACTCACTCCACCACCACCAACCCCCCCTCGCCCACGACATTTTTGATTAATTATACACCGGTGGTAGACAATTCGGGGAAAAGAAGGGGTGATAAGGGGGTGTGACGTCGTCGTATCGCAACTATTATTATTATTATTATTATATACATATATCCGCTACTGCCGCCGCCAGAAAGTCCGTTTTAATAGTTCTTCTTCGAACACAACACACAATACAATGTATGACGATGTGAGGTATAATAATATTATGTATACACCAGAGAGGAGAGTGTCTAAAAGAATTTAACTTATTCGACACGAAGCGAGTGTAAAGAAAAAACTGGTTAGAAGTTTAAAAGGTTAAAAGCTATTCATGCTTACTAAATCGAATTTTACGCACCGACCCACTGTACCACGGCCTGATTTGTTTGTGAGTTTATGTACCAGTAAAACTAAAAAATATGTGAGTGTGCATATATATATATATATATATATAAGTTTTGCGGCACTAGAAGCCTTCTAACTTGTCTCGAGGTTTTTTTAACGGATTTATTCTTATACTCGAAGTAATAAATAAGAATTTTAAAAAATAATTTTATATTTAACTATACACACGGTCACGCTACATAATTATACAATAAATCGCATATTATCATACAAGAGTTATTTATTGAATTTTAAACGAATCGTAAACGACACATTAGTAGCAAATTATTAATTATTATATAGTTTTAAGATTTATTTGCGCGACAAAATGGCATCGCTAACTCCTAATTACAATTGTAAAAGACATTTTAATAGACAATGAAAAAAAGCCGGACATACTTCGCACGATGGGTGTACTTCGCACGACGGGTGGGATTCTCTTAACGGGCGTATTAAATTTTAAAGAAACGATAAATCATTTCTTCAGTAAAACGATTCTGAACGAAGAAAGTTAATAATATGAAAAAAAAAAAATTTTCGAAAAATGTTCAAAATTTTTTTTCACATTTTCAAAATTTTCTTGCGCCAAAATCTTTTTTACGGGATTTTCTATCTATGTTTAAATTTTCATAAAATTCGGATCAAAAAATGATGGTTTCCAAGTCGTTTTTGTCAAATTTTGGGTAGTTTTTTCCAAAAAAAAAAATTAAAGAATTGAGAAATTCAAAAAATGACCTCTCTAAAGTACAATCTAGAGGCAAATCCGGTTTCAAAAAGTTATTGATCGAAACTTTTGGACAAGTATTTTTATACGAAAAGTTGTACACAGAAAAATAAAAAAATAAAAAAAATAAAAAATAAAAAATAAACATCATTGTAAAAACACTAGCTTCTTCACTTCATTCAGAATCTAAAAAAAATGTTCGAAAAATGTCCAAAATTTTTTTTCATATTTTCAAAATTATTTTGCGCCAAAATCTTTTTTATAGGATTTTCTATCTGATTTCTATCAAAAAATGATGGTTTTCGAGTCGTTTTTGTCAAATTTTGGGTAGTTTTTCCCAAAAAAAATATTGATGAATTGAGAAATTCAAAAAATGACCTCTCTAAAGTACAATCTAGAGGCGAATCGGGTTTCAAATAGTTATTGATCGAAACTTTTGGACAAATATTTCTATACGAAAAGTTG
>JAIPRM010000159.1:4801-23533 GCA_025469315.1 Stegophylla sp. TES_Ste_2020 | reverse complement strand
CATAAAATTCTGATCAAAAAATGATGGTTTTTGAGTCGTTTTTGTCAAATTTTGGGTAGTTTTTACCAAAAAAAACATTGAAGAATTGAGAAATTCAAAAAATGACCTCTCTAAAATACAATCTAGAGGAATATCCGGTATCAAAAAGTTATTGATCGAAATTTTTAGATAAGTATTTCTATACGAAAAGTTGTACACAGAAAAAAAAAAAAGAAAAAAAGAAAAATAAACATCATTGTAAAAACAGTGAGCTTCTTCACTTCATTCAGAATCTAAAATGGCAAAATGAGCAGTAAATAAGATTTTTATGAAATCATTTTAGTAATTTAGCTATAACTCTAAAACTAATAGGACTAGAAACTTGAAATTTTTACCCATTAGAAACTATAGATAATGTAGTAACACTGATTATCAATAATCAATAGTAGTAAATAATAATGTACTACCATTGATTATTATTAATCAATAATAGTATATAATATCTGTTTTAATAATATGGGATAGATATAGTTTTAGAATTACCTAGTTCTAGTACAAAGTATTTTTAGCTACTTTTGCAAATGGTTTTACAAAAACACCAATAAGGTATATGAAAGAATTAGTTTGATAAAATTTGGAAGTGAAAACAGTCAATGAAAAATCAAAAATAACAAAAATTTCAAGTTTCTAGTCCAATAAGTTTTGGGAGTTATTGCAAAATTACTAAAATCGAAATCATAAAAATCTCGTTTTCCCAAATTTGGCAGTTTTTATTCAATTTTTTGGTAGTTTGTTTCGTTTGTAGAAAAATTACTGTTTAAAGTATCTACCGCCGAGGATACAATTTTCCATCTAAAACAATATTGTATAAAATGTTTAGACACATATTTCTACACGAAGAAGTATTTTTATAAAAAGAAAAATTAAATAAACATTATTGTTACAGCATGAGCTTCTTCGCTAAACTCAGTATCTAAAAAAATCAGGGAAGGGGTGGGAATTCGCTTCATAGCTCTCCCCAGAAATTTAATTTTTTTTTCCCCAAAGAGAGTTGAGTTAGGTTACCCCAAAGCATTGATTAGATTAACAAGCATTAGATATACCAAGTTTATAGGTTTATACCCATTTTACTCCTCTTCCCCTAACCTAAACTAGGCCCCCCACCAAGTAGTCTAGAGGCAGTGGTTCTCAACCACCGGTCCTCGATATAAAGAGTACTGGTCCACATTGTATAATGGAAATATTTTATTATACCTACTATACTATATTATACGGTAATATAACTATTATAAAATATGTGAGAACGAACATTTAGAAATATTATCTACAGTCAGACTTTTTTTGATTATTTGAGCTAAAACCCCAATTGGTCCAATTGGTTCGTAGTCATTCTATATAAATTATAAAGTGGTCCGCGGCTCCAAGAAGGTTGAGAACCACTGGTCTAGAGGATCCTTGAGTATGGAAATCGGAGCCAGGCAAAAGGAGCCTTTTTAAGCTTTTAGTACTGGGGTTAAAGTTAGATTACCTCGTTGATTAAATTAACTGGCATTAGATATCAGTTGACTAGTTTCACCCCCCTCCCTCCCATCATGATCATAAAATGTCAATTAGCGTGAGCCTTGAACTAGATTCATAATTATTACTAATATTAATGCCAGAAATATTTGTGATAATTATAAAGCGAACAAAAATGGAATAAAATGTCTATAATGTTAAATTAATTTAAAAAAAGGTCGAAAAAATGTTACCAATATAGATTGATAAATATGTACAGGTTGAATAATTACTTAAGCAATATAATATATAGCCCAATCCACTTAAAGGGAACACATCTATGATAATAGCAATTATTTATTTGTTCCTATTACCCGATTGTCCTGATAAACTGAATTCATAAAAGAACACATTCATTCAAGACTTTTCCAATTTATTCCCATAATGTGATGTCTCAATTAAGCGGATTTAACTTCATATATACATATATATTAAGGAATACCAAATATGCTAATAACAGGGGGTATAGTGCGTGAATATTGTGTAATGCCTGCTTGTTTGTTATAAGCATATCACAAATTTTAAATCATTATAACGTTTAAACTAAATGCAATGGCAAATTCTGATTTCACTATAATTTTTTTCCGTTAAAAACTATGCAGGAATAAAAAAAAAAATAGGTACTATACAAAATTGGTGGTGTATTTACTACGTGAAATCTGCCAAAATATCAGTTTAAAGTACCAAAACTCACAAACTATTTCCGTCAAATTATTTTTGTACTATCGTTGTTCTCAGCAACAAAAACTAAATAAGAATTAAAACAAATTTTGAAAAATTTGCGTGGGCCCTAAACTAAATTTGTTCCATGGAATGTATTTGAATCAGCTTTGAAAACATACCTATCATAAACAAAACGCATCAGCTGGATATTTAACACAGGTGGTAATGTAGTTAGGCATATTTTTCTCACAGCATCTTGTTTACTGTTACAATTACTGCAATAATATTGATCATCTCCAGTGAGGTGTTCTTCTTTTAAAAACTCTTGTAAACTGTCATGTAAGGTTTTATGGCCTTTTATGTTTAAATCAAGTTCATAAAATGTTGATGGGCGAATGGATCTATTTTTACATGTTAAACAGCTAAACAAAACATAGATATCATATTAAACACATATAACATAATAAATTTATAAAATACTTTTATAAATATTACATACGTAGTTTCATATTTGTATTCACCAAGAAAATTATCTTTAATCATATCTCTCACAGAAGCATCAGATTGTGTACTAAACTTGTTCTCTAACACTGATAAAAATAAATTTGAAAATTCCTAAAATTGATTTTATGTTACCTATATTAGTATCAATTTAAATAAGATAATTTTTTAACTAAAACCTTACATGAGCATCCTGTTGAAGAGCAGTATTGATTCTTAAAGTTGTAATAAAGTCTTCAGGATCAACTGATCGTTGTTTACCAAATTGCATTAAAGCAAACACTAGTTGCAGATGACCAACACTAGTCTCTGGATTATATGAATCTTCAATAAAAAGAGATTTATTTTGACTTTCTGCAGAATCTTCTTCGGGTTTCCAATTAAAAATCGCTTTTCTAAAATAAAAATATATTAAAGTAGCTAATTAATCCATTATATTATAACATTAAAACATAAAATAAACTATACCTAAAATTAACATTATGAAACCATAACTGCAGCAGACTGTTGATGTAACATGTTGCACCCAAATTTTTTAAACCAACAAACTTATTGTTTTGTCGACGTTCAAGCTCTGGGTCTTCATAATCACTAACAGGAGTGCGCACTTTGTCTTGGAGCCAACGTTGTTCACCAAGTCCTGACAAACAGTATGGATTATTCTTGCAGTTACGGCTATAGCAAAAAAAAAAACAAATAATATAAAATTATGATTTAGTCAAATTATCTAATTTTAATATAAAACTATTTATCACATATAAAATTACATCACTGCTTTTAATTTAATGTAGCCTGAAAATTAATACGAGGCGTGTTTTTTTAAATAAGAACTATTTTGAAATAAAAAAATAAAGAGCTGAGATATTTTAATAATTTTATTTAAACATAAAAGCTTATACTTTAAACTATTTCTCTACATAATTGCCATCAATATTGTGGCACTTATTATATCATCCAAATGGCTCTTGAATTTCGTCATCATAGAATCCTGCCGCCTGTCTAATAATAAAAAAATATGCTATTACCGGAATTTCCATAAAATTGAAAATTGATTTTTCTTCAAAAATAGAGCAGCTAAGGACTTGAAACTTTCACCAATTACAAAAAATGTTATGAGAACATCTCATAAAAATTTCAAAAAGATTTGATAAATTATGAGTTAAGTAAAGCATTTTGAAAATTTAAGAAATTTCTCATTTGTTGTTAGTTTTTATGTAATAACATTTTTGATTTTTGATATTAGGACTTGAAAATTAAATATAATTTCACTAACATATATGTCTGATTGACCTGAAAAAATCTCGAAAATTGTAAATCAAAATTTTTCTCCATAACCGTTTGAAGGTAGAATTTCGAAAAAAATTTGTTAGTTTTAACTAAAATTACACACTTTTTTTATAAAAGAAAATTGGCCAAACGATTGTTTTGAAACCTGGTACCTAGATAGAGAAATTCATAGCAAATATATTGGTAGCATAAAATTTCTTACCGACAAAGAATTGAACATTTTAGAAGGGTTTGATTGAAAAATACTCGGAGAGTGTATGGACAAATTAATTATTAGCTATAAATTTCTAATTAACACCCAAAAGATAAGTAGGTAATGTTTTTTTCACCATCAAATGTATTTTATGATGCTGAATATGATGCTTTGAAATCCACGTGCATCAATAGTTTTTAGATTCTGAATGAAGTGAAGAAGCTTATGATTTTACAATGTTTATTTTATTTTTTTCTCTTTTCTCTTTCTGTAAACACTTTTTCATATAGAAATACTTGTCCGAAAGACGTCATTTTTCTAATTTCTAAATACTTTTTCCAAAAGTGGGAAAAAACTGTCGAAAAATTGATAAAAAATGTCAAAATACGCAATTACCGAAATATCCATAAAACTGAAAATTACTTTTTGACATAACTTCTAAAATAATGCAGCTAGGGACTTCAAATTTTTACCAATGACTAAAAATAGCTACGAAAACATGTAATAAAAATTTCAAAAAGATTTAATCAATTTTGAGTTAAGTGCGGCATTTTGGAAATTTCAGAAATTTCTCATTTTGTTAGTTTTTATGTAATAAAATTTTTGATTTTTGATATAAGGACTTGAAAATTTAATATGATTTCACTGACATATATGTCTAACTGACCTGAAAAAATCTCGAAAATCATAAGTCAACTTTTTTTTTTTTATACCCATTTGAAGTAAGAATTTCGACGAAATCTGTTAGTTTTACCTAAAATTACGTACTTTAACATACATAAAAGAAAATTGGCCTAACAAATTGTTTTGAAATTTGGTGTCTAGATAGAAAATTTAATTGAGAGTATTTTGGTGCAATAAACTTTCTTAAGGACGAATAATTAAACATTTTATAAGAGTTTGATTGAAAAAAAATTAGATAAAATACAGACAGATATTACATAATATCTATATACCATAAGCATTTAATTACTGAAGGTTGATAATGTTTAATTGCATGTTATGTATTTTTCAACGCTGAATACGATGGTGTGAATTTAAATCCACATGCAATAATAGTTTTCTAACTATTTCATTCTATTTTGAAAATTCAATATTTTCGGTTATTATACTACATACCTACTAATTCACCTACATGGTCAAGTTATGTGCTGTGGCCTAGGGGTAATGGAACCAGCTTAGCACGCCGACAGTACCAGGTTCAATTCCAGCCCGGCACTCCGAATTCTCGCATTTTTTTTTCTTATATTATTAACTTTCTTTGTTCAGAATTGTTTTACTGAAGAAATGATTTATCGTTTCTTTAAAATTCAATGCACCCGTCAAGAGAATACCACCCGTCGTGCGAAGAACACCCATCTTACGAAGTATGTCCAGCTTTTTTAATTATTTCATTCTATTTGAAAATTAAATATTTTCGGTTATTTTATTAAATAACCTACTATTTCTTCAGTAATCAGCGCTGTTAGTGTGGTGCAGTGGTTAATGGTACTGGGTTCAGATCTTAATCAGTAAACTAAATATTTTACACTTTTATTTAACCATGTGACTGACCAAAACGCCACAATAAACATTAATACAAAATATGTTATAGTGCATAAATATTGATTTACGATAATTAGAGACGGAATCCATCATTTTTTGATCCGAACTATATGAAAATTTAAACATAGGTAGAAAATAATATAAGAAAGATTTTGGCGCAAGAAAATTTTGAAAATGTGAAAAAAAAATTTGGACATTTTTCTTACATTTTTTTTTTCTTAATTATTTTTTATATTATTATCTTTCTTTGTTCAGAATTGTTTTATTGAAAAAATTATTTATCGTTTCTTTAAAATTCAATACACTCGTCAAGAGAATCCCACCCATCATGTGAAGAACACCCATTGTGCGAAGTATGTTCGGCTTTTTTATTATGATATTTATATTTCATTGTAATTTGAAATTATTTATGAAGTATTCATTAGGTGTATGTGAGTATATGAAAATCGATTTTCGTTTTTCGTAAACGTAGTATGTAACAAAATAATTTTTAGTTAAACATTTTACATTACGCATTACGTTCAATTCATTAAAACTGATAATTATTACTGTTTAATAGTAAAAGCTCTGCTCAGTCATTTTATTGAAGAAATAATTTATCGTTTCTTTAAAATTCAATACGCCCATCAAAAGTATGCCAACTGGGGTACAAAGAATACATTTTTTTATTCGTATAGATACACTTTTTTGCTTTTTCGTATAGATCTACTTATTAAAAAATCTCAATTAACAACTTTTTTAAACTGGATTTGCCTTTAGTTGGTACTTTAAAGATGTCATTTTTTGAATTTTTGAAATTCTCAATTCTTCAATTTTTTTTTTTTTTCAAACAACCCAAAATTTGACAAAATAGACTTGGAAACCATAATTTTTTATCCAAACTTTATGAAAATTTAAAAATAGATAGATAATAATATGAAAAACATTTTGGCGCAAGAAAATTTTGAAAACGTGAAAAAAAATTTGGACTTTTTTTTAACATTTATTTTCTTATTAATTTTTTTTCTTTTCTTTATTTATTAGAAAAATAAATGTTAAGTAAAGTGAAGTTAAGTAAAGTATAGACAAGAAAGCCGGATATACTTCGCACCACGGATATTCTTTGCTCTTTGAGTCGATACTCTTGGTGGGAGAGTTGAAAATGTCGACTTATATTATTAACTTTCTTCGTTCAGAATCGTCTTATTGAAGAAATGACTTATCGTAACTTTAAAATTCTACACACCCACTAAGAGTATCTGACCCGAGGGGCGAAGAATATCCATGGTGCGAAATATCTTTCTTGTCTATACTTTTTATAATTTAAACTAGGCAAAATGAAATTTGAACAAAAATATACTTTCATTCTTCCTGACACAAGAAGTATCTACAACTCTAAGTAGATACAATTAATATGTCTTATTTAATACAAAATCTTGAACATTAAATCAAAAAACATTTTCATTCACTATCCAATAACATATTTCATACCTATTGTTACTTATATGTGGAATTTTTTAGTCAATATTTCATTCTTTTCTAATAATGTTCGCACAATTTAATACACAATATATATATATATGCAAAATTTAAAACTAACACTTATGATTTTTCAGCTATATTTGTAAGAAAATAATATTCTAGGTTTACTGTAGCTTGAGTGCTTTTAGTCTACAATAGTAGTTCTTATTTAATTGCTGAGTTTTGCTATATGAATTTGTAACCCAAGTATTTTAATATAACAATTCTGGTCATAATTTTTGATAATCAGAGAAATAGTATGTTATGTTAATAATTTAATACCTAACACAAATTATTTCTATAATAATTGAAACCTGACCCAGGAGCTGTGGTACCTGTAGAATAGACTTGTGGTGCAACTGGAATATCTTTTTGAATTTTTGAAAACTCTGCTCTAAGAAATATTTTTGATAATAAATTGTTTTAATAGTATTTTGATCTTCATAAAACGTTTAAGTGGTTCTGTATTTGGTCAATAATAAGTAAAATAATTTAGAAATGGTAGAAAACTTTAAAAAACTACCAATTACCTAAATAAAATAAGAAATGATACAAGAATTAAATTGTGATAGGGTTTTAGAGAAAAATTTAGTCTTTTCTAATGTATACATTACCTACAACTGAGATAAGTACTATAAATTCAATATTCATCCCAAAACTCAAAGGGATTTTAGAATAATTAAAATTAAATAGTCCACAGATGAAACATAGGATCAGAGTTCAGAGAAGACGTTCGGATAGCGGGCAAAAGATGCATACGGATTAAACTTCCTAGCCTGGAAAGGGCAAACATGGACTAAGATAACTGATCGAAAGGAGAAAATACTTGGGGTTCAACTCACCGGCAAGCCAACGGTTTGCATTTAGCTACACCTACGCGGTACGCTTTTTCTATGTGTTCAGGTCCGATGTCCTTTGGATGTATACTGTCGGCCCATGACCACTGGTGCTTCCTGTCGTAGTCTTTCTTCTTAGACATTTCACCCAACGATGGCGGTGGTGCCACGTTCCGTGGTAAACGACGTCGAAGAATGCGCGGTGCCGGCGCCAGGGTTCCTATTCGAGAAAGACAACAGCAAATGGTCTGGGGACAAGGATCACTCTATAATCCCAAGCTGAAAAACTTTGGATTGGATGATCTTAAACGGACACTTCACTGTGTGGTGACACGCGAGCGACGCAACGGCGAGAACAATGCGCGTCGTAATGTTGTTGTTCCGGTCGGAAGATGGACTGTGTCGATTGTCGAGTCAACAGGATGATACATTTGTATAGGAAAAACCGGTAAGCTGATGATAACGACAGTTCTTTTCTCACGACTTGGCGGCAAGTCGGCCGTTCGAAAATGCACCGATTGATATCGTACAGGAGATTCGTCGTACGTCGGTGGTTTTGTTGAAGGTGGCAGTGGTAATAGCGGATGATGATGGTGGTAACCGCCGTTCTTAGCGAAAAAAACAAACAAGATATTTTTATTAATATCATGCATTCGCTACTCCGCTAGCGTAGTAATAAGTAATAACATTTAGTAATAGTGTACTGTGTAAGACAGTCAACGATACAATCGCAGACTAGTAGACTACAATTAATGATGGGCAAAATATATCGATATTCTTAACAATGTATCGATCATAATTTACTCTATGGTATCGATATTTTGTATCCCTTTTTAGTATCACCAGTATTACCAATGCTGAAGCCTGAAATTATATTTTAGATTCTGGAATATTTGAATCATAATACCTAATATTTAGACAAAGCAAAAATCGTCGCAACTTCAATACATCGACATTTACCGCTACATCAAGGCAACTTTTTCGATAACATTATATTAAAACCATGGCTTAATAAAGCCATGATTAAAACCAACATGGTATTGATATATCGACTAAAAATATTATATATCGAAAAAAACATGTAGAAACAAGTTAAAAAAATTTACTCTGCGAATTCCCATTTTTCCAAGTTCTTAACATATTTTAAACATTTAAACAATGAACTATACAGTATATTTTCATAATATATATAAGAAATATTATTCCTAAACAAGGAAAGATTTATTTATAAATAATTTGGCTAATGGCAGTGGTGGGGTCTGTTCTGGTTTTTCCAGGGCTATTCAATATTTTGGTGTACTGATTATTGTTCGTTGAAAAATGGTAAAATTTGTGTTATTATAAATTGAGCAGCACGCAATGCATAAATAGATACAGTTTTAAATTATGAAATGGAATTTAAGTGTAAAGCACGGCTTTGTGTAGTCGTTGCCAGATATATTGACACGGCGACCGCAGTGTTTTTCAGTAGAAGAAGCCCAAAATAGTCGCAGTGTGTTCAACTGCGCAATACGCGTCAGTCACCTCAACGATTAGTTTATTAAAACTGTATAAAAATAAATGATTCGGCTGACAATGACGATATTAATAAATTGATGTGATATGGAAATTATGGAATGTAATGATATAGATGGTCGATGGATACATTCAAGTAAGAAGAACCCCTGGTTTTTCATTATCACGCCGCTACCGCAACGACTATAACAATAAGTTGTAGTAAGGTTACTTTAGAAGATCCTTTAGAAATTTTTTAAGACCAAGGGACCAAGACCGTTCAGAGGGAGAGGCTACGGGACCATTTTTCCCCAGGCCCCATTTTTGGAAAATTTCTAGGAGGGCCCTTAAAGTCTTAATGTAAAAGAAAATAATACATTTGATTTGGATTTAGGATTACTCATTCCTAAAATCTTTTTTTCTATGAAATATTTAATTTGTGTCTGCAGACAATCTATATTATATAAAAAAATTCTTCCGACGTCTTTGGCGTTTCGTCCGATTTTCATCCCGTTTTATTCTCCGGACCGTTTTCCACGCCATTCGTCGTCTCCTTCCCGAGAACAGCTCCCCCGGAACGAATTTCCTCGCCCCGTTTTTCCGATGCGAGCGGATGAAAATTTTTTCCAAGAACGCGCGTAGTTCCATCCAATCGCGTTCCAAAACTATTTCGTCGCGTTATCGTCTCTGGCACTCGCCTAATCACGGTGTCGCGCCGCACCGCGATGGTGTGTGAAAACCGCACCGGTGTCACACCGAACGTGCGATACTCGCCGTCATCGCTTTGGTTTAAATGCTCGAATTTTTGCCAAGTTCTACAACTCGGTAGGCAGGTTCGGTAGGTTAGGTGTTAAGTCGTTAGTGTAGGGTTACGAATGCATACTAACGTGTCCTGGTTCGATTACGACGGTCGATTTCCGTGTCGTCAGATTTTTTTGATTTTTTCTCACATTATCTTTTACATTTTATACGTAATTATGTTACGATTTTAGATTCTGAACGAAGTGAAGAAGCTTATGATTGATTTTACAATGATGTTTATTTTTTTTTATTTTTTCTCTTTCTGTGAACACTTTTTCGTATAGAAATACTTATCCGAAAGTTTCGATCAGTATCTCTATAGAACCGGAATTGTACCCAGATGGTACTTTGGAGAGGTCATTTTTCCAATTTCTCAATATTTTTTCCAAAAATGGGGAAAAACTGTCGAAAAATTGACAAAATACGCAATCACCGAAATTTCAGTAAAATTGTAAATTACTTTTTGACATAACTTCTAAAATAATGCAACTAGAGACTAGAAATTTTCACCAACCAATTAAAAACAGGTACGAAAACATTTAACAAAAATTTCAAAAAGATTTGATCAATTTTGAGTTCAGTATGGCATTTTGAAAATTTCGAAAATTTCTCATTTTTTGTTAGTTTTTATGTAATAAAGTTTTTGATTTTTGATTTTAAGACTTGAAAATTTAATATGATCCACTGACATATTATATATCTAATTGATCTGAAAAAATCGTTAGTTATTACTAAAATTACGCACTTTAACGTACATATAAGAAAATTGGCCCAACCGATTGATTTGAAATTTGGTGCCTTGATAGAGAATTTCATTGCGAATATTTTGGTGCAATAAAATTTCTTACGGATGAATAATTAAACATTTTACAAGGGTTTGACTGAAGAAAAATTGAAGAAATTACGACAAAGGCGGCATCTACCAATAAACATTTAGTCGGCGTCGTCTGGTCGCGCGCCGCCTCAATCCGTGCGCACCTTAATCGTATCGTGGGATTCCCAACATAATTATATATAATTATGTAAACTTTATATTACTATTATATAAACTATGCCGATAATTTTACAAAGGCATTCGTGTTTCATATTTATTAATAGTGACATACTATTCAGTGTTTATAAAGGTGGCCACACATTTCGGTTTTAAATGTCCGTGTACAGTGTATCTTTGTGAGAATTTCATTGCGAATATTTTGGTGCAATAAAATTTCTTACGGACAAAGAATTAAACATTTTACAAGGGTTTGATTGAAAAAAATAATCGGAGAAAATACGGATAAATTACCTATTTCATTACATATATATCTTATTAACGCACAAAAGGTTGAGAGGTTGATAGGTGATGTTTTATTGCATCTTTTTTTTAATTATTGTTGTTGTTATTATAATTATCGTAATACCTATTAATGTTAATTGACAGGAGTGGTATGTATAATATAATATTTTAATAGCTTAAAATCTAATTTGATTAAATATTCTAACAGCCAATCAGGTATGGACATAGTTTCGACCAATGACAATCGTTTTGCTTTCAATAATAAAATAAAATTAATTCATAGCAGTCGTCAGATCGTCGTCTCGTCGTCAGTGTTTAAACCGATGCGGCAAGGAGAAATCGTCTTGTTGATCGGTTTCACTCACTCTCCTCTCTCTCTCTTTCTCTTCTCTCTCCTCTCTCTCTTTCTCTTCTCTCTCTTTCTCTTTTCTCTCTCTCTCTCTTTCTCTCTCTCTCTCTCTTCTTATTAAATCTGTTTTATCTATTATGTGTACACTTTTTTTTTTTTTTTGACACCTTGTTTCCTTGCGTTATTCGATTCGCTGAAGGTTATGTGTGCGTGATGGTGAAGAGGGCATCGGTAATTCTCAGTTAACAACCTGTGTGGTTGCTTAAGTCGCCTGATGCCGTGTACTGGACGTAATCTTAATAATGTGAGGGTACATGAGTGTATTAAACTCAAATTTATAAGTACACGTAGTATTTAAAACAGAATTCGTGTGCGCGTTAGGTAGGTTCGGTAGGTTAGGTAGGTCCCCTCCATGAGCCCACCTTGTCGCGGTGGAGGGGCTCATGCCTTCAGGGGCAAGCTAACGGGCTCACCAAAAAACGATAGTTAAAAAGTCTTTGGACATTTCACCCCTGCCCCAGGGCCCCACGGACTCAGGGGATCTATTATCACAGCTTTCTTTCATCATATCTCTCTCTTCTTCTCTTCTGTGTTAGATTAGTTAAGTAGGTTAGGTTAGGTTGGTTAGGTACCTGTCGCCGCCTTGTCTGTCTTTTATAGCCTGTCATCAGCTGTCGTCTGTCCTCTGTCTGTCTATCATCTGTCGTTTGTAAACATGCCAACATTGCTGCAGGTCCTAAGCCTGGATACAATGTGAAGACAAACTTCACTTGGTACCTATTTATTATTTTAGATTCTGAACGAAGCGAAGCTTTTTTTTTTCTGTGTACAACTTTTCTTAGAGATATACTTGTCCAAAAGTTTCGATCAGTAACTTTTTGAAACCGGATTCGCCTCTAGATTGTACTTTAAAGAGGTAATTTTTAGAATTTCTCAATTCTTCAATTTTTTTTTTTTTTTTTAAAAACTACCCAAAATTTGACAAAAACGACTCGGAAACCATCATTTTTTGATTCGAATTTTATGAAAATTTAAACATAGATAGAAAATCATAATATAAGAAAGATTTTGGCGCAAGAAAATTTTGAAAATGTGAAAAAAAAATTTTAGATATTTTTCTAACATTTTTTTTTTCATTTATTTTTTATATTATCAGCTTTCCTCGTTAAGAATCGTTTTATTGAAGAAATAATTTATCGTTTCTTTAAAATTCAGTACACCCGCCAAGAGAATCCCACCCATCGTGCGAAGTATGTCCGGCTATTTTTTTTTTTGATTCTGAAATTATAACCTAACCTCTAATCTGTGCGCCCACGTGAATTAAATTAAAGTAAAAAAGAAAAAAAATAGTTTTACATTTTAGTGATAGCGGTGGTGGTGTGGGAGGAGGAGGATGGAGGTGAAGCACTGATAAGGGATTAATTACTTTCATACACGAGTGAAAATACGTTGAGAACCCCTGGTCTAAAGGGATATTAATATGCTGAATAAAACCTTTTGAGCCTTAAAACATTTAATTCAATTGATTACTCAACTGTTTTCCTGTAGGTACAAAAAAATATATATGTATATAGTTTAGAATATATTTTTTCAATCGTCTTATAAAGTGATTTATTTTTTATTTATATTTCGATGTGTTCAGGTGTCCGTAACAGGTGTTTTTTTTTTTTTTGTCCTATACCATTAATTTTTTATTACTAGTTTTTTGGATAAGTTAAATAATTGATAATTTTTTAGTCTGTAATTCTGACTTGAAAAAAAATATATTAAAAATAATATCGATTCGGTCAATCTCCGTTCGATATAGAAAATAAAATTAAAATTTAGGGCACTTATTGATTAGTGTCATTATCCTGCTTCGGTAACCTGGCCCTGTCACTGATTTATTGCCATATATTGGATTTACCTTTAGACTTGTTGTTGTATACTCACAAAAAAATAATTTCTTATTATATTACCGTGCGTGTGTGTGTGTGATGTAAAAAAAAAAAAAATATATATAAAAATTCTTACTTCTTTTTAATGTCTCCACCGAATTAGCGACGGTGTTGTCCGACACTATTTAACAAACAATTTACATTAATTAGGTACTGGCATTCTAAAAATCAATGGCACTGACATAGAGTTTGATTTAGTTTTAAAAATTTATTTCGTTTTAAAATTGCCTGGGAAAAAAAAAATTTAATTTTTATTATACGTGAAATTATCACTGTCGTGCAAACTTCAAAAATTTAAAATGCTTATAAAAATCAAAAAAAAAAAAACTCTGTATATCGATGCATTGAAATATTTTCAGTGTCGTTACACCATAAGATAGTATTCGATTTTCAGTTAAATTTACTGTGAGAACTGAAAATTTTTTTATAAAAACCAATGACAATATTTCAAAATTCTAAAAGTATCCCAAAATCGGTCAATATATTTTTCTTATTTGTATTTGAAATTTTTCGATTTACCTAATCCTTTCGAGTTAACAAATAAAGCAACGTCTTTACTTACTTTTGAAATTGAAAACTTGCAAAGCCTCTGTCAACATGATTTAAAATAATAATATGTTATATTTTCTATTCACTAATATATTTTGTAATTTTTCTGTATTTTCTCAGTTAATAGTGAAATTCAAAACTGGCCGAGTAAAAGATAAACTCTATTTTTTTTTTTTTGTAATAATAATAAACTTAATATAATTTTCAAGTGAAACTGCCAAGTATAGACACAAAAAAGCCGGATATACTTCGCACCACGGGTATTCTTCGCTCCTCGGTTCAGGTACTTTGGCGAGTGTGTGGAATTTTAAAAAAACGATAAATCATTTCTCAAAAATAACACAATTCTGAACGAAGTGTTAATAATATAAAAAACGATAATATTCGTCATTATTTCAACACGACCACCAAGAGTATCATCTGACCCGAAGAGCAAAGAATACCCGTGGTGCGAAATATGTCCGGCCGGCTTTCTTTTCTATACTTAAACAAAGTCTGAACCCGAATTTCGAATGCCGGACGATTGAAATATGATTTTAAGTGGAAAAATACTTCAGAATTGTATTTTCAATTAGGGATACAAAACATACAAACACGCGTAAAAAGTATGAAAAAAATGTATTTTCAAATAAAATAACAATTTTTATCTCGTTCCTGTAACACCTAGGTTTACAGTATAATATAATTTTTTATAAATCATTAAATGTTAAAAATAAAATCTTGATATTAATAATTGTGTTGTTGAGTTTTCGCTGTTGGATATTATACTATAGCTAAAAAAAAAAAAATGATGAAATTCCAAAAAAAAAAAAAAACAAAATCTTCAAATGGTAAATACAACAATGGTAAATACCCAATTTTCAATTTATAATAATAATACTCGTATATGAGCAAATGGCAGTTAGATAATCGATTATTTAATGGTACAGTTTTATATACAACAATTTCTAAATTCAAATTGTTCTGGTTTTAATTTACACAGTGTATTATATACAATATTATCAATTAATATGCTATAATTAATAATTGTTGTATAAACGTGGGAATAGAAAAATCGTCGATAAATTAATAAATAATATTTAGGTTGCTTCATTATTTGATAAAACCATTTAAACCTGATACTGTAATTTTCAATCTTACCTAAACATTTATCTTGAGCTAAACAAAAAAAAAAAACGTAAGATGTTTTTGTAGTTACACATACCCTTAATAGTTTATTAACAATATTCATCAGGTACGTGATTTTTGTTTCGACTGAATCCCTAGGGATAAATGAAAGTAGATCACTAGACCACTTGCTGCTGCTCTGATCATTTTACCCCAAAGACAAAAATGTTATCTCCTTTTTTCTTATCAAAACTTTCAAAAAAAAAAAACCAAAAAAAGCTATCAATAAAATATTATTATTCATTCTAATATAAATTCTAATATAAGTCGTGCGTTAGCATTTTGCATATCAGTATTTTTAAACAGTGTTTGACTCCTGAGAAGGAGTTAAGATCTGGAAACTCTTAACACTTTTTTTTTTGTTTTTTTTAAAAAGCGTCGTTTTTTTTTTAAAAATCAACAGTATTTCTCACGAGGATCGATGAATACCCATGGAGTAAAATATATCGGCTCTTTTTCTGAGTGATTAAATATTTAATATTCAAAAAGTGAAGAAAAGTATAGAAAAGAAAGCCGCACATACTTTGCACCACGGATATTCTTTTCACTCCTCGCGTCAGATACTCTCGGTGGGTGGGTGTAGAAGTTTAAAGAAATGATTTATCAGACGATTTTGAACAAAGGAAGTTCATAATGTAATAAAGAGCAATAATCGATTATCATTTTCAACACGCCCACCAAGAGTACCTGACACGAAGAGCAAAGAATATCCGTGTTACGAAGTATGTCCGGCTTTTTTATATATACCTGTTCAAATATCAATCATTTTGGGGAGGCTAAAAATACTTTTGAGGGTGCTAAGCCCCCTTAGCCCCCCATCTATTTGCGCCAATGATAATATCGTATAAAATATTAAATAAAATAATAGTTAAAATGAATTATAATAATAATAATTATAATCAAATTATTAAAAATCATAATATTTTATTGATAATATTTTTTTTTCTTTAATGCGTTTTGATCCGAATTCTACTATGAATGTTTTGACGGAAAAAATTATAATTTTGACCCTGCAGTGGTAAAAATTATCCCGAGATATTAAGGCAAAACGGAATAAATTTCTATTTCAAAAATATAAACACAAAAATATCCAGTTGAAAGTCAACGACTTTGTAACGTAAATACAACATACCAACGTTCTCTTTGTAATTTTCACACCAGTCCACTGGACCTAAAGCCATATTAAGACCTAAAAAAAAAAAAAAAAAAAAAAAAAAATGGGCAATAAAGTTTTAATAATAATTTTCATTTAACTTGCATTAAAAATCCATCCATATCCGGATTTATATTGGCATTGTGAATTTAAACATAATAATCTGTTATTATATGAAATTGAATGTTAAAAAAAAAAAAGCATAAAAAGTATATACGAGATCTGCGTTTGTGTGTGTATAACTACTCGTTATGATGATATTTTAAACTGATGCTAAAAGTCCTCAGCTCTAGTAAAAAAATACCAATTTTTTATTGAATAATTTCTAGGGCCGATTTTTCAAAATATAAATTATTATTATTGTTACCTATGTGTGCGCACTTTAAACTTAAACTATAATCTCGAGAATTAAACTCACCCGTTATGACTACCATGACTTCCAGTTCCTTAAAGTAATTTTCCAAGTACGCTAAAAATAAAACATTATTTTGTAAGGTAACGCGGCTAAACAATAATGATAATAATTACGCTTCAATTGTACGACGCGTTTGTGGATATAATATTCCAACGGAAAAAGGACGTAGTAACTGGGGACATTTTGTCAACTGTTCAAGAGTGGAAAAACAAAATTTGAAATGGATTTTTCTAATTTTGTTATTTCTTTAATCACTATGCATCTAACCCCTATAAGGTACAAAATAAATGAATTTTAGATTCTGAACAAAGTGAAGAGAAGCTAATGTTTTTACAATGATGTTTATTTTTTTTTTTTCTGTGTATAACTTTTCGTATAGAAATACTTGTCCAAAAGTCTCGATCAATAATTTTTTGAAACCGGATTTGCCTCTAGATTGTACTTTAGAGAGGTCATTTTTTGAATTTCTCAATTCTTGAATATTTTTTTTTGGAAAAAACTATCCAAAATTAGACAAAAACGACCCGGAAACCATCATTTTTTGATCCGAATTATATGAAAATTTAAACATAGATAGAAAATCATATAAGAAAGATTTTGGCGCAAGAAAATTTTGAAAATGTGAAAATTTATTTTTTTTATTATTAACTTACCTCGTTAAGAATCGTTTTATTGAAGAAATTATTTATTGTTTCTTTAAAATTCAATACACCCGTCAAAAGAATCCCACCCGACGAGCGAAGTACACACTTTTTTTTGTTTATTATAGTCGCGTTAAACATATTGATTGATTATTCCTCTAAAATAAAATTTAGTAAATTAATTGATTCGTTATTAGTAAGGCTCGAGTTTTGTAGCAAAATATAATGTAAAAATGTATACTACATTTTTAAAGATAGTGTGTTAGAAGAATAATTCTTATACATAAATACGTTTCAATTAATGTTGATTTTAATTAGGTTAATTTCTTTTTTTTTTTTTCCTTTTTCTCATAAATATGCTTTTTTTGATTTGTTCCATTTTGGACGATTTTTCTTATTTTTTTTTTTTTTTTTTTACATATGTAAATATTAATTGGACCCCTACTTTAGACTTTAGTGACCTCCAAATTTATTTTTGGAATCCAGTTTACGTTATTGTTAATATTTACTTAAGTATATGTTCCTTTTTTAATTTTATTATACCTACCTACATTATTATATGTAAATATTTAAAATTTAAAAAAATAATTAAAAAAAAAAAAAAGCCGGACATACTTCGCGCGATGGGTGTACTTCACACGACGGGTGCTATTCTCTTGACGGGCGTATTACATTTTAAAAAAAAACGATAAATCATTTCTTCAGTAAAACGATTCTGAACGAAGGAAGTTATGACATAAGAAAAAAAAATGTCCAAAAATGTTTTTCACATTTTCAAAATTTTCTTGCGCCAAAATCTTTTTTATAGGATTTTCTATCTATGTTTAAATTTTCATAAAATTCTGATCAAAAAATGATGATTTTCGAGTCGTTTTTGTCAAATTTTGGG
>JAIPRM010000158.1:62865-75802 GCA_025469315.1 Stegophylla sp. TES_Ste_2020 | reverse complement strand
ACGAGATATTTCCGAAATTTTCAAAATGCCGTACTTAACTCAAAATTTACCAAATAATTTTGATATTGTTAGAAAATTTTTTTTTCACCGTTTTTAGTAGTTGGTGAAAGTTTCAAGTTTCTAGCTCCATTATTGTAGAAGTTATGGTAAAAATAAATTTTCAATTTTACGAAAAAGCCGGTAACTGCAAATTTTGCCGTTTTTCGTTAATTTTTCGACATATTTTCACCGCGTTTGGAAAAGGTATTGAGAAATTGGAAAAATGACCTCTCTAAAGTACCATCTGGGTATGATTCCGGTTCTTTAGAGATATTGATCGAAACTTTTGGTCCAGTTTTTCTATACGAAAAAGTGTTTCCAGAAAGAGAAAAAAAAAATAAATAAATAAATAAACATCATTGTAAAATCATAAGCTTCTTCACTTCGTTCAGAATCTAAAAGGGAGCAAAATTCACAAAATCTTAATATTGTTATCTCATATTACTCTAAATATTTCATTGTGATAGTAAAGATTTTAATTTTATTGTTGTAAATCTTTGTTGAATACCTTCTATATTACCATTAATTCTGTCTTCACTTTTTTTATCTAATAAATAAAAAAAGCAAAAAAATTTTAATGAGAAAAAGTGTTAGAAAAAGTTATTAGTGTTTTTCTTCATATTTGCAAAATTTTCTTGCACCAAAATATTTCACATATTCTTGTCTGTCTATGATTATTTTCATTAAGTTTGGATCAAAAAATTATAGTTTTCGAGTCTTTTGTTGTCAAATTTTGAGTAGTTCTTCCCAAAAAAATTGAGAAGAATTGAGAAATTCAAAAAATGACCTCTCTAAAGTACCTACTAAAGGCGAATCCGATTTTAAAAAGTTACTCATCGAGACTTTTAGACAATTATTTCTATACGAAAAAGTGTTTACAGAAGAAAAAGAAAACAAAGAAGAAAAAAATAAACATCATTGTAAAAACACAAGTTTCTTCATTTCGTTCAGAATTATAAAACACATTCAAAAATATTGATATGCCGCTATGGAACATGAGACGAGCTGTGTATGTAGTTGTACGTTATGTATTATACTACTTCAGTGGTGCGGTTTAAAGTGTTCGCGTTTGTTCAAGAGTATTTTGATTACTTTAAGTCTTTAACCGAAAATCACTTTAAGCGGCGACTCAATAAGCCGGTCATGAATAATGTGAAGCATTGTTTTGATATTTTTTTAAAAATATTTTTTCACTGTTTGGCAATAAATAAATTGAGTAATATCTTAAAATATTTAGTGTAATATATTTGGTGTATACGTAATTAAAAATTATTAAGTTCTTCCAAAGGAAACAATGATGTATGCTGGTTTTTTTTTGGTCGGGTTCAAAGGATTATTCGTCGTTTGTGGTGGTGAATTAGATTAGGTTCATAAACAATGAATAAATTGTCAAATTTTCCTATTTTTTTACATTTGATGCGCAACTATATTAATAATTTATCTACCTACATACAATGAATGTATATAATATATTTATATCTTTTTTTGATCACTGTAATCGAAAATCAGAACACAATAAGCGGCGAAAATTTCACTGACAAATCACGGTTTTAGATTTTTTAATTTATTGATTTGAAAATTTATTTATTTTTAAAAACATTACTGTATATTTATTCCTGCTTTCTCCTGATTCCCAACAAGTCTTTATGTCATGTTTCTCAGAATAAGCAGCACAAACGCGATAGCTTTTTTTTAATTCAATACCTAAAGATTCTTCCCATTTTTTTTCTTCTTCAACTTTAGGTACTCAAAAAATAAGTTGAAGATTGTTTATGAGGAAATCGGACACAACAAATTGAAGGCATTTTTAAGTACCAAAATTATTATAACCTATGTTTTCTTTTTTTAATCAATAAATAATGAATGTTATTGTTAGATGTATGTAATTGTTTTGTTTTCTCTACAAATTTATTAGTTTATTAAATTTTTGGCGGTAATGATTAAAGATAGATTATTGATATTCTCCAGATAGATAGCGCTGCAGAATCGTGGTTTTTATTACGTGATTTTTCATGAACATTCGAGACTTCATGCTGAATACAATTTATATAACACGGGCGTTGGGCAACCGTCTTATCTAAAATCGTGGTAAGAATTCACATTTCTTATCAAGTGGCCAGTCATAATTAAATGTTCATGCATTTTGTTATTACTTAAATGTTTATTTTTTACTGATAGTTTTATTTAAAACAACTCTTTCGAAGACAGTTACGCTTATTATTTTACGATGTCTTGTCCAAACGAGCTCGACTTACACGAGTGCCTAGACTTGATCAGCGGACTAGCGCGAGAAGCCGGCAAAGTAAGTACGAACTATAGGAAATTGATTTTTAGTTACCTATTTCGTCAGTTACTTACATTGACAATTATTGTATAATCTCGATATCATTTCGTACGTAATTCATGTCACTATTAATTACGTGTAATAATTGATGGCAATTTGTATTATTATTTTAATATATGTTCTTATCGTTGTATAACCTACCATCAATTACCTAAAATTAATCTTTTAAATAATCGATCATCAGAATTACCTATTGAATAACTTTCGAAACAATTGCACTTTAGCTATTATGTGTTTTAGATTCTGAGTGGAGTGAAGAAGCTAGGGTTGTTACTATGATGTTTATATTTTTTCCTGTAAACACTTTCATATGAAAATACTTGTCCAAAAATTTCAACCACCAGCAACTTTTTGAAACCGGATTTACCTCTAAATGGTACTTTAAAAAGGCCATTTTTTGAAATTTATAATTGTTTTCTTAAAATGTTGAAAAAACTACCAACGCTCCTGGTGTCTTCAACTATTGGTGTATGTATTTCAATCAATTTGAGAATTGATTACACTTCTATGTATCCACTTTGGTTTCAAGTTTCTAGCTATATTATTTTTGATGTTGAGTTAAAAAACAGTTGATAAAAATTCAGGTTGTGGCATATTTTGGCGTTTTTTTATCAATTTTCTGATAGTGCTCCTTTAGGCACAGAAAAAGTATTAAGTAATTTGAAAAATGACTTCTTTAAAGTATCATATGGATATGATTTCAGATCTGTAAAGTTACTGATCAAAATTTTTGTACAAGTTTTTTTATACAAAAAAATATTTACTGAAAAATAAATAAATAAATATATTATTGTAAAAACACTAGCTTTTTCTTTCCATTCAGAATCTAAAATGTCACATAGGTAATAGATAAAATATAAATTTAAACTTTCGTATTAATAATAATAATATACATAGATACACTTTTTTAATAATATATTGTACTAACTAGGTAAAGCCTATCTGGGTCCCCCTTTGACCCAGACTACAGAGTCCCTGTGGGTTCGCCTCACTTTTGGGTGTATCTCGATTAAGGATGAATAGTCTTCATAAAAATATATGGATTTATTTAATTTATTCAGGATGAGCTTATGCATTAACTATCTACGTCTCATGTAAATTTCAGTTTATATAACTAAAAATTACAGACAAAAACAATAAAAAACTAAAATATACATAGATTTATTCATTCACCTTTGAAGGTTAGTAAAAAAATCCGATCATTTTAAGAAACAGTTGACGCGTCCGCAAATTTAAAGTATTTTTGGGCGGCACCAGTCATGGGAAAACTGGCTAAAATCAAATTAGGCGATGTAACGGGTGTAAAAATGATTGGATTTTTTTTTTTTTTTCAGAGTGAGTTTGTAATATAACTTTTGACGTCTTATGTAAATTTGAGTTTATAAAACTAAAAATGCAGACAAGAACGTTAAAAAACTAAAAGCACTCTGATCTATTCTTTCACACTTGGAGAGATATTAAAATATTTGCATTTTTCCAACTATTCTCAGTGTAAATACTAATGGATTTTTGTTAAAAAAAAAAATCAAAAGAATCGATCATTTTTTGTTACAGTTCACACGTTCATAAATTTGCCATTTTCTTATATAATAACTAATTATAGATTATAGATTATTTATGTAATAATAAAGTATGTAGTACTTAATAATTCTTCAATAACAATAATATTGTAATAATGAAATATGAGTTTTGTGGGTTGGAGACAGTTGGGCCGATATGGTTTTACATGTCTCAATTATACTGAGTATAATAATGTACCTACCTCATAGTTACTTCATTATTACCTTAAGGTAATAATATATTATGTATCTATAATGTTCTTAAGAAGCTATATTATTTTAATATAAAACTATTATTATGGTCCATATTATTTTTAGATTATCAGATGTCGAATCAATGAGAAAAAAAATATCGAAACTAAAGCCAGCGCCATTGATTTTGTTACTGAAACGGACAAGGAAGTAGAAAAGTTGCTAATTGGTGGAATTAAACAAAAATATCCTGATCATAAGTATGCCAGTTTAAATAATTATCTTAAATTATGAATATAAAATTTTGTAGACTAACCGTATTTACTATAAAATTACAGGATCATTGGTGAGGAATCATTTGCTGATGGTCTTAAAGAACAATTAACATGTTCTCCAACTTGGGTTATTGATCCTGTAGATGGTACCACCAATTTTGTCCATAGCTACCCAAATGTTTGCATATCTGTTGGTTTGGTTGTTAACTGTGATGTAAAGTTAGGAATTATATTCAATCCGGTCTTAGATATGTTTTTCAGAGCAATTAAAGGCGAAGGTGCATTTTTAAATGATGAACCTATCAAAGTCAGTGGCGTAAAAAGTAATTATTTCAAATACCGAGGTTTATTTTAAAATTAAAAATTATTATTTGGTTTGTTTTTCTGTAGAATTACGCGATGCTTTGGTTGCCATAGAATATGGTTCAAACAGAGCTGAAGATTTTCGGGAAGTTGTGAATCATAATATTCATTATCTAGCATCTAGTGCTCATGGGTATTAGTATTTCAATAATTTCTACTTTACGATAAAAAATTATGTCAAATTAATTTTTGTAGAATTCGAGCTGCTGGTTCAGCTGCATGGAACTTGGCCCAAGTTGCCAGAGGAGGTGTTGATTTATATGTAGAAATGGGTATTCATGCATGGGATATGGCTGCAGGTGATATTATTGTCAGAGAAGCTGGAGGAACTGTCATAGATCCAGCTGGTAATTAATATTTTAACTTGAAATTCATAAAATACTGGGTTCATTGTATTAATATTATTTAAATTTCTAGGTAATAATTTTGAATTAATGAAACGAAGAATATTAGCTACATCATCGACCGAGCTTGCCAATGAAGTATATCCAAATTTCAAACACTATTATCCAGAACATGATTAAAAAATTGCATTTAAAGCCAAATATTTTATTGAAACTATTGAAACAATTAGTGAAAGAATATAACTATTAGTTATCACATAATAGTCTTTGGTGTTTTTAACGAATCATTGTTATGTCAATTAATTGTTAGGGATGAAATTTGAAACATTGTTATTTCAAAATAAAATTTTAATGATCAAATTTATGTAATATAAATATATATATTATATTAAAAAATGATTTGTGTACAAAATATATTATAACAGTCATTTAATTTATATTAGAAAATATCAAATAAAGGTAATTCATAAATATTTAATAATCTCTTTCAACGCTTTATCAAAAAAATATTCAATACTTTCAAGTTCACCAGTAAATAAGTGTATTTATAGATTGTTTTTGTACACTAAGTCCAATAACACCCCTTTCTTGATCTTTGATAGAAATGTTGACTGGTTTATTCCTTCTGCAACATTATACCATTACTCATTAAAATTAAAACCATTATAAAATTGTCTTCACAATATTGTCTATTGTGATATATATTCAAAATTCTAACTAGAATGTAAAAAAAAATTGGTAACTTCGCACCATTAATGTTAATTGTTTTTTGGGTGGAATACTCTTGGTAGGTGTGTTCAATTTTAAAGAAACAATAAATCTTTTCTTGAATAAAATGATTCTGAGTGAAGCTTCAATTAATTATAGACAACAATAATTGTCAGTTTTATTTTGAGTGCATTTAACAATTGATAAATATTTATATTCTATTTGAATTTCTCTTATGATAATGTATTGTTGATATTTTTAAGATTTAATCAATATTAATTTTGGGCTGAATGATAACAAAATAATCTTTATCCATTTGAATATTTGTGAAAATAATTACTTTTGCGGTGTTTTGAAATTAAAAGTTCTTATGATTAAAAAATAGCACAACTGATTCTAACAAAATAGAAAATACAAGTTGATTTTTATATGAGTAAACTGATGTATAATTTTTCATCTAAAAAATAACTAATAAATATGATGTATAAAAATAAAGAATAGAACTCTGATATTCAAGTTAACCATCAATTGAGCCCTAATTCTAAAATTTAAACAAAACACTTGAAAAAAAATTATTCAAAGGGCAAAATTTCGTGAAAATTGTACAATTTGATGAATCTTTTAGTAAAAGAAAATATTAAGCATATTTTTAATTTTATAAGTTATAACATTTTAATTGAAAAAAAAAAATATTAATAATAACCAGTTTCATATAAATTTGAACTTAAAACAGACATAAAAATAAAAATTAACTTAACAATTTTTGAGATTTTTTCAGGCTAAAGTACTTATACATAGGTGAGATTATATTAAATTTTCAGCTTATAATAATCATGAATTTAAAATAATATTAGATAAAACCTAAACTAAGTAATTTCAAATGTTATATTTATTCCAAAAATCATCAAATTGTTTTGAAAATAATTATCTGTCGGTATTATACTATTTTTGATAATAGATGAAAATTTCAAGTTTCTTGTCTTATATGTTTCAGAGTTATAACAAAATTATTAATTAATACAATTAATTTTATAAAAATCTCAATTACGGTATATTTTGCCATTTTTACTAAATTTTTCAACAGGTTTTCTTAGATTTTGAAAAAAAATATTCAAAGTTTTGAAATTTCATCTAAAGTGACATCTGGGTATGATTTCTGACCTAAAAAGTTATTGTATGAATTTTAAACAAGTATTTCTGTAAAAAAAACGTTTTCAGAACGAAAAAAAATAAATGTAATTAAAAAAAAAACTACTAAATTGCTACACTCAGAATCTAAAAAGTTTTTATGTGAATAGCAATTACTGTACCTGTTGTATATAACAATAACTACTGCTCCATCGGGTCTTTTAAAACCCACAGATTTAATAGCAGAAGTTTGAGTCAACTTAATTCGTCGAGAGCCTCTAGAAATGAACTTTGAGAAATGTCCAATTGCATAAAACATTGGTTGCTTGTAAAATTCATCTTTTGTTTTGTCAACTATGATAGGAGAGTCAATAAAATTAGATACCCAAGTTGGACCGCCTTTCATGTCTAAAGCTAAATTCCATTCTACCCATCCTTGGACCCAGTGGTTCAAATCCTGAAATAAAATAAAGTTTTCACAAAGGTATTTATGTAATGAAACATTAAACATTAGACAAATTCAATCAAAATACACAATATCATAATATATGAATATTGTTATCACAGACATTTTATAATTTTAGATCTGAATGTGTTATTTTATTTATTTTGTACTACACATTGTATGGTTATAGATACTATATTATTTAATGACACTAAAATTCCAAACAATTAATGTCCGTAATATTGTATCATCTTTAAATACCAAAATATTCTGTTGCTTTTTTCAAGGTCTAAAAAATTTATTCAAATTGACTATACTTACTCAATATTCATTATTTTAGTTTTTTTGTGTCAGTATTAATTTTCATTGAATAATTATATTAAGCTTATGTTTTTTAATAATAGGAGATCATTCAAAAATTATTATAATACATACAATACATGTAACAATCTACTTTTAAAATATACAATATGAATCTTTTAACATAAAATACAATAGTTTAGCTTTAAACATTTTTAATTTTTATGTTGCTTAAATGGTGAACAATATTGTTTAACTATATATTCTGAAATACAGTAATCCCTCGTTATCCGCGTTTTTTTTATCCGCGGTTGGGTTCACGATAACATATTACCTATTAATTCGATTGCGATTGTGATGTTTTACCGTTATTACACGAACACTGTAGAAATTTATTTTTGACAATTTTAGATAATTGTTGTTATATAGGTATGACACATATGTATTATAAATACTTATACTTATAGCAGATAAACCACAAAAGGTTACCTACATATGCACGATTAATAATCGTCAACTGCTCAGTTGTAAGGTAATATTTGTGCGTGACATGTGTACAGCAGTGTTTAATAAATTTAGTAGTGAAAATATTTTTAAATGGCTTCTCAATGTAAATGCCAATAAAAAGGAGAAGAAATGTTTTATCACTCGTTCAAAAAATTGAAATTTTAGACAAATTAAAAAGTGGTGATACTGTAGCGTCACTTGCTAGAACGTACAAAATGAATGAGTCTAGTGTTCAAGATAATAATAATAGATAATAAATAAATTAGTTGTGTGAATTAAAAAATTATTAATTGATTTTTAAAATTAAAAAAAATTAAACCCATCCTCCCTTTTTACATTGATTTATGGTCTCGTTATCCGCGCAGGTTTGCTTGAACGTAACCTTCGCGGATAATGAGGGATTACTGTAATATAATTTTGTTGAAAAATGTGGTACCTATTAAAATATGTATTATTTTACTAAAAATTCTGAGGAATTTAATTACTTTAACATTTTGAGTAACAGAGTAATTGTAGTTAATATTGATGGGATACCTACTGTCCTAAATCTTTCCTCTCTAAGTTTGGTAAATACTCTAAGCTTTATGTATCCTTTGTTTAGTCGCACCTAAAAAATTGTTTATTTGGTTGTATGAGGTCTAATTAACCCCAATATGGTTTTTAGCAAAATTTCCTCATTGTCCATTTTTTTATTAAATTTTACTGATTATTTTAAATACTTATCATGAAATAAATATATTAAATACAATTTGGAATTTAATAAAATTAATTTTAACATTCAAACTTGAAAAATAAAAACACGCATGACCGTCATCTTCATCACTGAAATAAGCACTGACTTCAACTTAAAATTAGTCCAAAAATAATTGAATATTTTCTTCCTTCATTTACGAAAATAAATATATCACAAAAACCCAAATCAAGCCAATTGCACCAAAAGTATGAGAAAGTGTCTAGGTAATTATAACAGAACAATAACAAAATAAAACATACCTATACACTTTTTTCCTACCCATACATAGAGTACTTATATGGATTACTCTAAAGAGTTTATTCATCTGACTATGATATATAGGCTCTCTAGATTATTCTATGGTCGTGACCGGGGTCTAACAATATAATCTAATACGATATAGAATCTATAGGTCTGGTACAAGGTTTATAGGTAGTAATTATTATCTATAGACCTTGGGTCTGGATCATAGATCTATACTTTATTATAATATAGTAAGTATATCTGTATATAGTTGATATATGTAGGTCTATTGGACCCCGCACAACTAAATAAGGGATTTCACTATTAATGCTATGATAAAAATGTGAAAAACCAAATTTTCAAAAAAGAGTCTCAGAACATGAAGCAAAAATACCAATCGTTTACTGTTTAAATAATCCCCCAAAAAATATTTACTTTTACAAAAAAGTGATTTCTTTTGGATTTTAAACTATAATTAGAAAATACTCTAAAAGTTTACTAAAAAATTGAGTGTTTAAAAATTTGTTCACACATGTTAATATTTCAATTATTTATTGTGTGGGAAATTAAAATAATCTTTACAGTTAGGTTATATTTTTCAACCTATCTATTAAGATTTTATTTCAATGAAGTTTGTTTAAAAAATTCTATTCATGTTTTCATATTGTATTAATTATTTGTAACTTTAGTAATATAAATGCTTTATTACGTCGATGATGTTGTTCGCGTAATTTTCGGCTCTGGCCCAGCTGCCCAATTGCACTTTGACAAAATCCCATGGCTTGTCTCCTGCAATATAAAGACACATTTAATGATTAGATTAAATAAAAAAAACCGTCTTCTTATTTTTTTGTTGTTTCATACCTTGGGATGCTTCTGTGTTAATTATAATCTTGTCACTAAAGTCATTGTGTACATCATTCAGTACTTTGACCGGAACTATGAAGTCCAAGTACCAATGGACGGCCACTCCATCCACATACTTCGCGCATTGTTTGTCACTCATGAGCTGCATTTAAAATCCAGAAAAAATTAACCACATATAGAATACTTTAAAATTCTAAGTGAAGCGAAGAAGCTTATGTTTTTACAATGTTTATTTTTTTTTTCTACCATAAACACTTTTTCGTATGGAAATGCTTGTCCAAAAGTTTTGATCAGTAACTCTTAAAATCCGAAATCACACCTAGATGGTACTTTAAAGAGGACATTTTTCAAATTTTTAATATTTTTTTGAAAATCACAGAAAATCTGTTGAAAAATTGACAAAAAACGGCAAAATATGCTATTACCGGAAATTCCGTAAAATTGAAAATTGCTTTTTAACATAATTTCTAAAATAATGCAGCTATGGACTTGAAACATTCACCAACTACTAAAAATGGTTATGAAAATATCTCTTAAGAATTTCAAAAGATTAGGTCAATTTTGAATTAAGTACAGTATTTTGAAAATTTCAGAAATGTCTAATTTTTTGTTAGTTTTTATGTAGTAACATTTTTGATTTTTAATATAAAGACTTGAAAATAAAATATAATCTCACTAAATGTCTAATTGACCTGAAAAAAGCTCGAAAATTGTAAGTTCCTCTATAACCGTTTGAAGTTAGAATTTCGACGAAATTCGTTAGTTTTAACTAAATTACACACTTCAACGTTACACCGTTTTTTTGAAACTTGATGCCTAGTTAGAGAACTTCATTGTGAATATTTTGGTGTAATAAAATTTTAAGCGAACAAAGAATTAAACATTTTACAAGGGATTAACTGAAAAAAAATCGAAGAAAGTACGAACAGAGGTAGGTAATATTTTTTGCTTATCTCATCTTATGTATTTTTCAATGCTATTAAATACGACGTACAACAAATTATGGCAATTGTGTTTACAGAGTGATTCGTGTTTCATATTTATTAATAAATAGTTACATACGATTCAGTGTTCATAATAATATAATAATATTCACAAAGAAAATTAATTATTTTATTTATTTAATTATCGATCCTTGATGATGCTCATATTTAGGCGTATAATATATAATTTAGATGCATATAAAATGTCAAGTCATCATACTGATGATTTACGAATTTCACTCTGTATAACATTTGTACAGTGCTTGAAAAACTGATAATTATTATTGTATATTAGTTGAAGCTCCGTTCAGAATCGTTTTATTGAAGAAATTTATCGTTTTTTAAAATTCAATACACCCGTCAAGAGTAACCTGAGTAACCCATCCGAGGTGCGAAGAACATCCTACGAGCAAAGTACACACATTTTTAATTCTTGATATTAAGACTTGAAAATGTAATATGACTTCACTCACATATATGTCTAATGAAAAAATCGAAAATCATAAGTCAACTTTTTTCTCTATATTCGTTTAAAGATAGCATATTGGCGGAATTTGTTAGTTTTATCCATAGACACAATATACATATATATAGAGAATTATAAGGTGAATATTTTGTCAAAAGAAAATTTTTTATGGATGAATAATTGAAAGTTTTATAAGGTTTTGATTGAAAAAATCGGAAAAAGTACTATCAAATTACAGGAAAATATATAAAATACTATTCAGGCAAGATTCATGAAGATCCGAACCAATTATTTTTTATACGCGTTGAAGTGTATAATTTTATGTGAAACTAATTAATTCTGTCAAAATGCTAACTTTAAGCAGTTATGTTAAAAAATAAAATCGAATTTATGAAAATTCAGGTCATGTTTTAATGTTTTTTGTCAACTTTTGGTTTTTCTGGCATGCGTTTCGAAAAAGTATTAAGAATTTTGAAAAATAACTTCTCAAAAGTATCAACTAGACAACATTTCTGATCTATAAGTTACTGATCGAAACTTTTGGACCAGTATTTCTACCCGAACTCGTGATTACATACATACGGGAAAAAATCATCAATACGTTCTTCGCTCCACTCAGTATCTAAATCTAAATCTATATCACAATAATTGGTGAAGATCTCATAACAAAAATGTGTATTATCGTCTAGCAGAGCACTGATGGAAATTTGTAGAGTACGAAAAAATTAGCAAACATTTTATCTACGATCAAATTATTATACATTTTAATCTTAACATAACAACGTACTCGATAAAAGTATTTTTAAATTATCTGGAATTTCCTGGCCCAGATGTATAAGGGCAACTAGAACAAAATATTTGGGGGGGGCTAAAATGATTATTGATTTAGCCCCTGCAAAGTACATTAACCTTGAGCACTTTTCAAAAAATCTTGGGGGTCTATGAGTGGTTTTGAGGGGTCTTAGCTCTCCTAAGCCCCCACTTAGTTGCGCCTATGCCCAGATGATCTATCTACATTGGTTTGGTTTCATTTTGGTAATGCGAGTGTTGTTCCGATTAAATGTTTTTTTCGATTATTGACTAAAGTTTAAAGCACAGACCCTGTATATATATATTATTCAGTGCTCGTTTGTATTATATATTCATATAATTATTAATTATTATAACTAGGGTGCGGATTTGTATGTATTTACATATTTGTCAGTCATAAGTAGGGTTGCCAACTTTTATTTACGGATAGGCGGGAAACCAGATATTTATATGCGGGACTGGACAAAAAAAAGCGGGACATACCTACAAATTTACAAGAATGAAAGATATTCGATTTTAATCATTTTTATCAGTTTTATTTAAAATTTGAAATAAAATCAACAGGTTAATTATTTCTGTATAAATAAATGTATAAATATTATTTATTTTTATTTTTTAACAGTTAATTATT
>JAIPRM010000158.1:0-56547 GCA_025469315.1 Stegophylla sp. TES_Ste_2020 | reverse complement strand
AATTCTTAATTTTTTTTTTTTTTTTTTTTTTGAAAAAACTACCCAAAATTTGACAAAAACTACTCGGAAATTGGATCATTTTTTGATCCGAACTATATGAGAATTTAAACATAGATAGAAAATAATATGATAAAGATTTTGGCGCGGGAAAATTTTGGAAATGTGAAAAAAAAAATTTGAACAGTTTTCCAACATTTTTTTTTTTTAATTTATGTTATAAATTTTCTGCGTTCAGAATCGTTTTATTGAAGAAATAATTTATCGTTTCTTTAAAATTCAATACACCCATAAAGAGAATCGCACCCGACGTGCGAAGAACACCCCGACGAGCGAAGTACACACTTTTTTTTCAATTGTTAAACGATTAATTAATGCCGATAATAATTTATTGTAAAAATCAAAATTGGAATTGATTATATCACGGGAAGAAATAAAATAATTATTAATGTTACTGTTAAATAAAAAAAAAAATAACTGACAAAACCAATTGGACGTAAATAATTTAAAATATCAGAATTTCGTCATGTCTTTAAGTTCGATAAATAAATCGTTAAAACAAAAAAAAAAAAAAAACCACATTAAAAAGTCATTAAAATCGTTCTTAAAAGTTATTATTAGTATTCATAATTAGTATTCAACGATATCGAACTTTTTTTTTAATTCGTTTATTGCGCACTGTAACAATTTTATTATTATTATTATTATTATTATTTTTCACATAATATATTAATTTTATCGTTAAAACAATTTCCGCGGTGTCTCGTTATCATACGTTTTATGTTAATCTTCGTGTCATTAGTAAAAAAAAAAAAAAAAAACTCACCGGAAAGTTTCAACAAAAATGGTAAACAGTAAACACTTAACACAAAAAAAAAAAAAAAAAAATTAACACAATTAAGAAAAAGGTCGGATTTATTATTTAGAATAATTAGAAATGTTTAAGGGTCGAATGAGAGGGCGGAAAAAATAAAAAAAAATATTTTTACTTCCGAGCTCGGCCATCACAGCAACACAACAAATTTAAATAACCTGTCAGCGTTAAGAGTTCACGCCGCCGCCGCCGCCGTGTTCCAGACAATTATATGCACAATACAACACTATGGATTTACTTTTTTATATGATTTATGGTCCCCGGGAACTTTTATTTGACACTTTATTCTCCATTTGCTCCAAACACACTTTTGCCCGCCTTAAGGGTGAATATTTTTTTTTAGTTTTTTTCATTTCCCCCCCCCCCGGCCCCCAAGCATTACACGAATGTTTTCTTGTGACGAAATATTATGTGTGTACACTCATGATTTATGATGGGCCCCCCCGTGAACCACCCCAACAATCATCCGAAATATTGTTATTTGTCCTTTCGAATTCCGTCCATTTCACAAAGTTGTGTGTGTGTGTGTGTGTGTGTGTGTGTGTGTGTGTGTGTGTGTGTGTGTGTGTGTGTGTTTGTTAGAGTGACCATATTTAAGAAAATAAAATACAGGACAAAAATATTTTTGAATATAAGTATTTATTACATATATATTATACCTATACGAGTATATATATATTTATGTTTTTGAATCGTGACAAAAGTATAATTTTTAAACTATCTATTATAGATTAAATTTAAACGCATAAAAAAAAAAAATTGTAAAACCTAAAAGAACATAATGAAACTAAATTGATACTTTTTAAAATTTCTTCAAATCCTTTATTCATGCATATTGTATACTTTACTTTCTAAAAAAAAAACTTGTTAATTGATTTTACGATTGTCATTGATCTAATAACAATCGTAATAACAATGGCATCCTAAAGATTTCTAGATTCTTAAATTATTTTATTCAATAATTTAATTTCAAAAAGTTTAAATCAACAGTAAGTCAAAAAACAGAATTATTATTGGACAGACTTGAAATTACGGGACAAAAAGCGTCCTGAGAGAATTTTGTCAGGACAACAGGACACAGAGCCGAAATAAAGGACAATCCTGTATAAAACAGGACGTATGGTTACCCTATACTAGTGACATGTCCGTTTTTCGAAAAATGAAATTATATTATCACAATACTACGGTGTTCGAATGTTTTTTTTTTTTTTTACCGAATACACTAAGAAATAATAACGAACAACGTTTTCTAATGAACGGACATTATTACACAAGAGTGTACTTTGGAAAATGAGAGATGAAATAACAATACTATTACATCGCTAAACAAACTACCTGTAGTTTTTTTTTTTATATCCAATTATTAGTCTTAGGGCTATAGCCAAATTCGAACGTTTCCCGTGTCTGGGAAATAAATGATTTTTTTTATCGAATAACTTTCTAAAACTCAAATAAATCGGACATAATAAAATAACTAGAGACGTCGATTTTTGAGGAGGCCTTAGTACAGTTATTAAAAATAATGGAAAACCTGTTTTAGATTTTGAACGAAGTGAAGAATCCAGTGTTTTTACAATGATGTTTATTTTTTTTTCTGTGTATAAATTTTCGTATGGAAATACTTGTACAAAAATTTCGATCAGCAACTTTTTGAAACCGGATTTGCCTCTAGATGGTACTTTAATAAGGTATTTTTTTGAATTTTTCAATTCTTCGATTTTATTTTTGGAAAAAAAAAACCAAAAATTTGACAAAAACGACTCGGAAACCGGTAAATTTTTGGATCCCAACTACATGAAAATTTAAACATAGATAGAAAATAATTTGAGAAAGATTTTGGCGCAAGGAAATTTTGAAAATATGAAAAAAAAATTTTGGACATTTTTCTTACATTATTTTTTCTTACTTATTTTTTATATTATTAACTTTCTTCGTTCAGAATCGTTTTATTGAAGAAATTATCTATAGTTTCTTTAAAATTCAATACAACCGTCAAGAGAATCCCACCCGTCGTACGGAGAGCACCCATCGTGCGAAGTATGTCCTGCTTTTTTATTTTACATATATACGTATACTATTTTTCTGATTTCAGGCGTCTCAATAATAACAATAATAATAATAATAATAATCAAAAAATAAATTATGTATTTAATTTAAATTAACAAAAATTAATTTGTCAAGAATAAAATAAATACCTAATATTATTAATTTTAATTTATTTTATGTACATCTTGAAAAATAAAACATGGCGATTTATTAGAAAAATAAGTAATCGGCCTCAGCGCCAAATTTCTTTGAGATTATTGTTTTTCAAATCACAAAAAAACAAAAAAAAAAAAAACCGAAATTCTGAACATTAAATATTATAATACGATGTTCGCGAGTTGCTTTTTCTTTCGTCGAACACTAAAATACCATAAAACAACTGTCGAAACTAAACTCAATTAATCATCGATAATACAAACCATCTATTATAATCGTGTACCGAAAGTTTGACAAGTTCACACACCTATAGGTAATTTTGGGAAACAATTTTGGCAGGCCATTTAACAAAACATTACCAGGCCATGTTATCATAGTCATTCGAGTCATCCTTTTTTTTTTTTTTTGGGGGGGGGGAGGGAGAAACAATTTCTAGAATTTCAATAGCTGTTGAATATTTTAGTGATTTATTCGATATCACTAGTGTCATCAGTTTTAGATTCTGAGTGGAGTGAAGAAACTAGTGTTTTTACAATGTTGTTTATTTATTTATTTTTTTTTTTTCTGGGAACACTTTTTCATACTTAACTCTATTAACCATATTCTAAACCAAAATGCTCGACCGGTAACTTTTTGAAACCGTATTATATATAAATGTATATTTAAATATACACACTGTACTACTAACAATCAGGTTTATCAGTGCTTATATTTTATTTTTGGCAGGCTAAAATGAACGTTTCAAAAAAAAAGTCGGTGCGAATGCACACCCTGTACCCCCTCAAATGACGCGCCTGAACAACATACACTTTTCTCGGGTCTCGCTTTTACGGAAATTATTCACATATGATTACATTTTATTATATCAAAATACTCAGATTTTCATAAGGATTTATAATCCTAATGAATTAAGAATTATTAATAAATAATAAAGGATCCATGCGGCTCTCGATCGAAAATTTCATTTAATTTAAAATGTAATAGTACTTAATAATAGCGTACATTCAATCTTTTCAAATCGAACATAATTAAAACGCAAAATTGTAACGTTTTTCATTTTAATTTACCATTACTGTTTTTGACATGAATGTTCAATCAAAACGTTATTTAATTACGGCTTTTTTTTTTTTTGTTTTGCATTACTATTAAGCAGAATTCTTAATTACATTTAGATTATTGGTGGATGCAATAATAATAAAATAATATTGTTTTAAAAATATATATTTTTGAGACAAGTGTATTCACGCTGCGGGAAACGTCTGTGGTAAATAAATAATGAAAGAAACCGGACATATTTCACACCACTTCACACCTCAGGTCTCAGATACTCTTGGTGGGTTAGAAAATTTTTTTAAAGAAACGATAAATTAAAATTTCAATAACACGATTCCGAACAAAGGAAGTTAATAATATAAAAAAAAAATAAAATAATAATAGTTATTTTCAACACATCCACCAAAAGTATGTGACCCGAAGAGTAAAAAACATCCCTGGTACGAAGTATGTTCGGGTTTCTGGTCTATACTTTATTTTATTTTGCTTTTTTTTTTATCTTATAAATAAAGGAAAGAAAAATCTACATTATTTTTTTTTTTAGTAAAATACATTTATTATTTTTGGTTCAATAATATCGTTATCTATAAGAAGGTTTAAAATTTTCATTCAAATTATTTTCAAAAGTATTTTGATAATTTTTTTTTCATATTATTTATTATTTTATGTATATTATATTATGTATTTAGACATATTTTTGTGTTTATTTTGTCAATATTGTATCTCCTACATAACTTCTCATCCCTAATTGTTACGTTACGCTTGAATTTCATGGCTCTTCGGGTAGGGTACTCATGGCAGATGAGTGTTTAAATTCAAAGAAACGATAAATCATTTCGCCGATAAAACTATTCCGAGCGGAGCTCCTGCGTATAACAACACACAAGACAAATATTGTCGATTCTACATCGAGGAGTACGTTCAACAATAATACACTATTTGTAATTTATATATTAGAAAAAAAAAAAAAAAAAACTTATCTAACTTTATTGAACCGTGAGTAATATTGATGTGCTGGATGGATGTGATTAAGATTGTATCACGTTTTTTCGTTTTAATATCGAGAATTTAACGTCATATCGGAAAAACTTTTTCTAAACAAATTGTCTTATTTTAATCAAAATTTCTACAAAAAAAAAAAAGAGAAAAAAAGCAAACAGTTTTTGGAATTTTATACTGTAATGATGGTGATTCATACGAGTTGTATTTTATAAAATATTAAACCCTTCAATCAATAAATTTCTCTCGTACTTAACTATTAATGAAGATGAAACTAGATTTTTTTTCTATTTCCAAATCAATTATTACGAACATTAAACTTATAAACGTAGAATAAAACGTTTGAGAAGAGAAAAATCTTGACATGAAATAACCATTTTATTTTTAGAAATTAAAATCTATATGGATTTAATTATTTGATGGAATAATAATAAAAAAAAAAGGTGACATACTTCTCACCACGGGTATTCTTCGCACTTCGGAGATGGAACTTGGTAATAGGTGTGTTGAATTTTAAAGAAATCATACATCATTTCTAGTTTGTTCTCCATTGTTAAATCACTGTAGATAATGGGTGAGAATTTCAAATTTTATAGTCCTATTATTATTTTTTTTTTTTTTATTATAAAAAAAAATATGGCCTCGACTGCATAGGTCATTGGCCGCAAATTTGTTTACATTCGAATCCTAAGTCCTATTATTATTAATGGAATGATGGTTAAATTCCTAAAATAGACATCATAAAAATATCTTTTACTCTGTCCAATTTGCGCCGTTTTTACTAAAATTATCACAGGTTTTTCTTGTTTTTGGAAAAAGTATTAAGAATTAAATGTAAAATTACCTCTTTAAAATTTCACTAGGGTGTGATTTGTGATTTAAGAAATTACTTAATGAAACTTTTGGAAAAGTATTACTAGGTATAAGAAAGTATTACTATAAAACCACTGGCTTTTTGCCTTCATAAATAATCTAAAAGACTAGTAAATGTTTAAGTATACAATAAACTTATGAAATATTATTTACACAACTAGATATACTATTTTGCATTTAGACCAAATAAGAAAGGGGCTCTTTAAGTTTTTTGCATTAGGGCAGCATTTTTATACTTACGCCACTGTTTTTGATTGCGAAAAATCGTTATTTTAAATGAAAATAATCAGTTGTTTAATTGTTCTAGTTTTAAAAGAGTAAAAAAAAGGCTGCCACTTGATCATAGACTGTTAAGTATTTTTGGAAACACTTTCAACTCAGAGTTTTATCAGAAAAAAATGTACATTTAACTAAAATTCTATATCCATCCCAATATAGTTGTCAAATGTTTTGAACATTTTCAGTGATTTAAAGAACAATACAATTGACAAAAATTTCTTGTTAATAGTACTATTATTTTTGAAGTATATATAATTAATTACAATAATGAATTTTGTGAAAACCTATTATAGTTTAGATACATTTTACCATTATTATAAGCCGAATTTACGGTAGTTTTTATTTTCGGAAAATACTTTTGAGGATACATTTTCTTAAGTATTATTTCCTACAAGAAATTTTTCTCAAACAGGCTTATTTAATGTCTTTTTCTACAAAAAAAAAAAAAAAAAAAAAAAACCCAATCTCAGTGGAAACGCCACATTAATAATATTAATACCTATTGATTATTGTAAAATACAACCGAAGTAGACTGGTCCTTCGCTCCGCACAAAATTCAAAAAACTATTACGTTTGAATTTCCCAAAACAATAATAATTAATGTTCGGAACTGGACAAAATAATCAACGACGTTTTAACCATACCTAATAATAATATCACTGCGTTCAACAAAATGCATATATAGGTATTAATTTTATGTTGAATTTCCAATCGGTCCGGGCGCATGCATAGCAGGAGGACGAAAAAAAAAAAAAAAAAAAACACCGTTACACATCCGCGGTATTAAAACGTAATTAAAACACACGCAGTTTCGGACCGGTCGGGTGGGTTTAGTGTTTCGGGCGGCTAACCGTCGGTTTCAACGGACAAACCCCACCCCGGGAGACCCGGTGGTGAACGGGAAAATCTTCCGCGAAACAACGATTCGCCTCGCAGCGCCTCGTCGCAGGACGCGGTCGGTAACGGTCGTGAGCGGGGGCGTATGCAAATTTCGAATTTGTAAATCCGCGCGTTTCCCCAAAACAACGGACCCGCGCGCTCGTGTAGTGTACAATATCGGACCTTGTAAAATACGTATATATATATATATATATATATATATATTAATTTATTTTGTATGTGCGACGTCCGGCGTTCCACGTACGCATAAATGTCCGGGGGGTCACGGGAGAAAAATGAAAATGAAAATCGTTACATTTTGGATTCCGAACGAAGTGAAGAAGCTAATGTTTTCACAATGATGTTTGTTTTTTTATTTTATTTTTCTGTGTACAACTTTTCGTACGGAAATACTCGTCTAAAAGTTTCGATCAGTAACTTTTTGAAACTATCATCGTACATTTAAAGAGGTCATTTTTTTGAATTTCTCAATTCTTCATTTTTTTTTTTTTTTTTTTTTTGGGAAAAAAACTATCCAGAATTTGACAAAAACGACTCGGAAACTGGATCATTTTTTGATCCGAACTATATGAAAATTTAAACATAGATAGAAAATCATAGAAGAAAGATTTTGGCGTAAGATAATTTTGAAAATGTGAAAAAAAAATTTTGGAAATTTTTTTAACATTTTATTTTTTATATTATTAACTTCCCTCATTCAGAATATCGTTTTATTGAAGAAATTATTTATCGTTTCTTTAAAATTTAATACATCCGTCAAGAGAATCCCACCCGTAGTGCGAAGAACACCCATCATGCAAAGTATGTCCGGCTTTTTATTTTATTAACTTGCCGGATTTACTAAACGCACACAGACCATTCCACTGGTAATGACTAGGGGCAGTGAATTTCATGCACTAAAAAAAAACCTTAAAAAATGCATTAAAAATGTCAAAAAAATACAATGAAATATGCACTTAAAATGTAAAAAATCCAACATAAAATATAAAAAAATTATAGTATAAAATGCACTTAAAATGGTTTTTGAAATTTAATTTTTATATTTATATTGTCATTATAGGCTAATATTATACATTACTACATTAGTAGCTTTAATTTTACATGCATAAAAGTAAAAAAATAAAATAAAATTGTTGGTTGAATTAAAATTTTGTATAATGCTATTCACATGAAATATTTTTAATTTTTTTTTTTTTTTTTTTAATTTGACGTGTGTGTAGCCTGTGTAAAACCAAAAAAGGTTTTCGAAAGATATTATTTGACGGAATTTAATTAAAAATAACGCAAAATGAACTAAAAAAGGAAAATATGACTTAAAAATGGAAAACAAAAAATGAGCTAAAAAATTAAAAACGTCAAAAAGTGTAAAATAAAAGTTTCATACACGGATTTGTTATTACATAATTCAAATTAAGTATTTACAAAGGTATGTTTCACAATTAACAAAAAAAGAAAAAAAAAAATGCACTTTTTCAAAAAAATTCACAGCGCTTTAGTAATGACTATAAAAAACTCAATAAATCAGATCTCAGATTGAAATTTTTAGTACACTTCGTCTTACAGTAACGCGTCAAGGTAAAATAATATAGGCGAAAATTCATAAGCGCATATTGTCGAAATTAGCATAATATAAACGAATTTCACTATGAAAACGAATAGGTTATTCTCGAATATAATCTTCAATTGTTCTTTTATGATTATCATTAAACATTTATTATAACATCACTGATTTTGTTTTTTAATTTTTAAATGTGTTTTGTAAAAAACATTAAAAAGTGCATTAAATATTAACCAAAAGAGGGATATTTTCTGCTTAAAAAAAAAATAAAAAAAAAAAAAAAAAATTGGTTTGAGTATTATAAGTATTGATTTTTGTTCGTGATGTCCTCGGAGAGGTCAGTGTGACAATATTTCACAGATATTCTAAGGGATGATGTTATTATATTGAACCCAGGGTTAAATTATTGTTATTATATAATATAATAATATTATTATGATAATAATGGGTCGGCGGCGGCAGTGACCGCCGAGTGCGCGCGCATTACCAGCACCTGTGTGAGATGATAACGCCACCATGTGTCGTAATGCCCACGCAAAGGGTCACACACGCGTCATTTATCCCCGCCGGGGATGCGTATTTCGCGCAACGGACACACACCACTAGAGGACTGCGAATAATAATAATAATAATAATAATAATAACAATAACCCTGCGAAAATAGTATATTATAAATATATTATGCATTATATAATAATAATATATTCGACCAACAGAGACATTTTTATATGTCGAAAAGCACTTTACAACGGATGGCAAACCGTTATTCCCTGTCTCAACAAATAACTACTAGGACTACATGTATGTAGTCTTATATTTTGTAAATTTTTTTTTTCTCCATTCATTCCCTATTATTTTATATTATTTTAGTTTAATTATGTATCTTTTTACCATTATAATAATGTATTTTCTATTTTTAAATTATCATTTTCATTACTATGGTATTTTTGTCTTACTTTGTATTTCTTAGAACGTCTTGCTCTAGCACAAACTATGCTTTTTGGGATTACTGCTGCAATATTGTTAATTTTCTTATTTTTATTATTAAATTAAATAAAACATACTTATTAATGTTATTGAATAATTTTGTTAAAAATATTTATAGTTATTTTATTGTTGCAATAAAGTTGTATTATTATTATTACATATATATATATACTATATTTAACGATTGATACGAGTTTTAATTAAACCTAAAGGAAATTAAAACTTTGTATTCGCATTAAACGTTATTATCACGCCCACACACACACACACGTATTAGTGATAAAAATAAACTTGTGTTTTGGATTTGCTTAATGAAAATAAATAGTCTGGAGATTTTTTTAAGATAACGAGCGCGTGTCAAGTCCGCTCTGACGGTGACGCGGTCGCGAATTTCGGATTAACATAAAAACGTTTTGTTTACCCCTCCCCCACGTATTTAGAGCTCAGCGTACGTGCGCGTAGGTGGTATTATATTGAATTCCGTTCTGTCGTTGTTTTTTATTTTATTTTATTTTATTATATATATTTTTTTTACGACCCTACGATCAACGGAAATAATATATATTCGATGGCAAATAAACGGTTTCGCTCAAATTGCCGACCCCCCCCCATCACTTCCCCGTCATACACACACACACACACAAACGCATCGACATAACGACATTATTACGCTCCCGCCAGGTGTAGATTATTATCCGTTACTACGATTATCGGAACTCATTATCGTTAAAAGCTTATAGTGTTTTTTTTATTTTTCTCCATCATCATCGACGTTGTTTTTGTTGTTTATTTCACATACAACCGGGGGGGGGGGAGAGGGGGTGGTGAGGAGGTTTGAGATCATTGCAGTGTTATTTCGTATTTTCAAAAACACATTCCAAACCGTAATCGCCGGTAAACTTCACAACTGCATCGCCGCCGTTATTGAATAAAACTTTTTGTCCGGGAAGACTCGCAAATAAAATAACAACACACGGTGCAGTGGTGTTATTATTATTATTATTATTGTTACTGTTAGCCTATTGCTTTATACTGAAGTGACGTTATTTTTTATTCCGCCAAAGATTTTTAGTACGCTTTATTAGCACGGGTAAAAACACACGTGCGAACACACACGACCACTTTATATAGATATACAGTGCCGGATCTAGGGGGGGGCAAATGGGTATCGTCGCCCCGAGCGCCACCGTCGTCGTTACAAGGGCGCTTTGAAATTTATGAAAAATCAAAAAAGCTTAGTTCGGGTATATTAAAAATGTACAAAAGTTTCAATTTTTTTTTTTTTTTTTTTTTTCATTTAAATTGTTTAAATTTGAAAACGTATATAATATTATATTATATTGTTTAGGAATTTATATACCTAACTATTTTTGTTTGACGTAGAAGAATATCTTAAAGTTCATTAAAAGTTCATAAAAATTATTAATATTATAGAAAAAAAAAAGAAAAAAAAGTTGTGTTAAAACACCTTCTCTTCTACCCAAGGACTGGCCCTCCAGCTCCACATATCGACTGCACAGTTAAGGGCGCTGCATTTTTACTTTTTTTGGGGGGGGGATTCTTGGGATGTGTTTCTATTCGAAAATGAACGTTAAAAATATCTAATTGACTTTGGACGAATTTGAAGTTTTTAACTTGTTGTGGTTATTCCAGTGACCAGGCGCGGATTTAGAGGGGGGCTATGGGTGCTCGAGCACCCCCTGTCACATCAACTACACAAAATTATATAAAATTATTAATTGACTGAAAAATATGATATTTTTTTTAACGCAATCGCTTGCCACACTTGCGTGAAATTGAAATACAATAAAATGTAGATAAATAAAATATGTGTTATAAAAAAGCTAGACATATTTCTCACCATGGGCTTTGTTCGATCCTTGGGTGGAATTTGTGGGCATGTTAAATTTTAAAGAAACGATAAATAATTTTAAACTTTATAGGCTTTTTTGTCAACGTTTGAGTAGTTTTTCGAAAATTTTGAACAAACTATTGAAAATTTTGAAAAATTCTAATTCATAAATTTGCTGGTCGAAACTTATGGACAAGAATTTCTATATGAAAAAATAAAATAAACATCATTGTTAAAACACTAGTTTCTTCACCCCACTCGGAATGTAAAACGTAAAATAAACTAAGTAGATCATTAGTAAATTCAACAACAAATGAAGTGGATAATATATTATATGTTTTTTTTTTTTTGTAATAGATATTTATATTAAGGTGTAATTATTAGTTAGCTGCTATTAGTATTTAGGTAGTTCTATTGATCAGGCAACGACTTTGTGTTTTTATAATAATTTTTCTTGTTCAAATGAAAAAAAAAAATAAATGTTTAATTCCAAATTGTATTTAATAGGTATATTTGTTTCATGATAGGTATTAATAAGATAGTTTGTAAAGTATATAATAAATAAATGGAAAAATTACCGATTTCATTAGTCTATCAACTCCCCCCTCCCCCCCCCCCGAGCGACTGAATTAAATATTTTTCAGGGTGTGACCAAAACAAAAGTCAAACACTGAAAAATTATTAATTATCGAACTAATTATAAATTGGTGGAAGAAAGGGAAAAACTAAAATTTAACACGTTTTTGCGGGTTTTTTTTTTAAATTTGACAATAACGAGGGGAGAGGACAAGAAAAAAAAAAAATACTTTGGACGAAACAAATTACACACACGTATGCGTCGTGTCGTATCTCTGATATACGCGGGGCGTTTAATGCGTTCTCACCGGAGAGTTTTATTTCATAGCGAAACACATCGATTAAAAACACCAAAAAGAGCCTCGTCGTCGCGAAAGTCGCGGGATTCGACGAGTGTACGGCGGAACGCGGGTGGTGCAGCGTTAATTGCGCGAAGGGATTATGTAGGTAGTCACGGGTGTAAGTACGGGGAGGGAGATGAGGGGGGGGGCACTGTTGCAACTGTGCCGAACCGCCGCTATATACATATAAAACACTCTGTATGCGCGTGTATAGACGGAGGAAATAGAGAGAGAGAGAGAGAGAGTTTTCCGGCGAAATATACTTGTGGATTATGTTGGCTGCAAACTTTGTACACTATATATTAATATTATAACGTCGTTGCCGGCTAACATTTCGAAAGCACATAATATTATTATTACAAGCCCTGCGCACTCGGCTCGTGTGCACCACACCACGTGCGTTTTCGTACTGTTATTGTTTCAGCGTGTAGTGCACGCGCGCGCGCATGTAACGTGTGTGTGCGGGGCTGAATGTATTTCATAAACTCGTTGTTGTTGTTATTATTAAGTATATATATATATATATATAACTCACTAGGAGTATTGAATTAGGGTGACAACATTTTACGATATACCACATTCTGATATAATAATATGACCGTAATAAGGGGTGGATGGGGGAGGGCGGAGAAGAAATCGTTTATGATTTTTTTGTTTGTTAAAATTTAATACGCCCGTCAAGAGAATACCACCCGTCGTGCGAAGTACACCCATCGTGCGAAGTATGTCCGGTTTTTTTTTTTTTTTTTTTTGATGAAAAGTTTAAAAAATATCGAACAAGTTGTCAAGTTTTCAAGATATTTGAAAAAAAAAATTTAAGCGATACAGCAGTCATAGACTGAGACTATGACGTCATAATCACTATTATTCTCGACGACAAATTTGAAAGCTGATAACAAGAAATCGTATTGTGCGGCAACAGTAAACGCAATAATTTACATTTTTTTTTTTTTTTGTTTGAACTTTAAAATTATCTGTACTTAAATTTAAAAATCTTCCTAAAACATTATATTCGAAATTTTTAAAGAAATTTTTTTTTTTTTCTTAATTTTTATTTATAGTATATAATATGCATTAATTTATCAGTTGTGTATGAAAAGATTTTTGCTGCTGATTACTTTACACGGTCCCCCCCCCCGTCCCAGCTGCTACGAAGAGATGTTAATATGTTTATGCGTGTTTATGCACATCCACTTGTGTGCTCCTCGTACACGTGTTTGCGTTATGGCTTCGGTAGATATAAACAATTTACTGTGTATAGGTACACATAAAAAATAATCCAGTAAATATGCACGTAGTGTGTGTGTGTGTGTGTGTGTAATATTAACGCCACTACACACCTATACACACGCAATATGTTATTATTATTATTATTAATATTATGTACGTTTTACGAAATAAGGATCGCAGCTAGACATAATATTATTATAATATACCTTAATACACCCCGGGCGGCGTCGTTGGAACGATAATAAAAATCAATTATTACCCCGTCGGGTGGCGTGGCGTGGTGTGTATATTATAGTGCTAATGCACGTGGTCGCGGAAAACAACATCACACCGGTGAATCAACCCGGGGCGAGTGTGTACTACACAATACGCGCGACGAACGCAATAACGATGATAATAATAATAATATTATGCACAGATTGTGATAATAATAATATTTCCAATAAACGCAACGGAAGATTTCTCATCATAGTACAGATAAATTTGTCTCGTCCGATCGAGACAAAAGCTCACACGGCGGTCAAATGGCCGGATTTGAAACAAAAGTCGGTATAGGCAATGTCTGTTGTCATACCGATTAAATTGAAATTCGAATTGATAAAAAGTGTTTATACTATGTTTAACTAACAAAAACGCCAATCAAATATTTAGGAATTTTATTCGATTCAAAACTATCTTGTTTAATAATCATTTAGATTACATTCGTGAAAAATCTATTAAGAAATCAGGTCATTTAAAACGTATGTAGGTATGTGTATAGATTTTCACGATCAGTCTGCCTTAAAAACTTTATAATATTTTTCATTAGTTCGCTCTCTAATAGAATATGCTTCATTAATTTGGCATACAGATAATATCAGTCGAAATACGAGCCTTTCGTCGATAAAAAATAATTTCTTAAGATATCTATCTTATAAATGTAATATCTATAGAATTCTCCATTCAGGCTATGACACATTAGGTGATTTTTTAAATACTGTTCCCTTAAAAAACAGAATATATCGTTCTTTAAATCAGCTTCTTGGTCAATTAAACTTAAAAAAAAAATCCAATAAACTCTAGAAAGAAGGATACGTTTTATTTATTAAATACTAAGTTTAAATATATGCTGTACAGCCCTGCAAACATTTTAATGTCTGCAGGAAACACTAATTTAGTTTTTGGTTTATTTCATTAAAATATGATTCTTTTCTTTCTTTTGTTTATTTATTTAATAATCTTTATGTTTTTCCCTATAATAGAAAATTGATTACCTATGGTCTATTTCTAATCAAATATAATTATTTAACCCGTTTTCCTATTGTAATTACTTATTATTATTAATATTATTCATTTCACAACTAATTACTTTTATCTAAACATGTTATTTTATGTTTTAGTTTATATAAGTTTTCGATAAACAAATCATTAGGGTTAGGGACTTACAGGAGTTATCATGTAGCAAAGTCAATGTTTTATAAGAGATTATTTTAGAATTTTCGTACATTTTTAGAGCATAAATGCATGCGCATATTTTAAGTTTTTCTAGGGCTACAAGTCCCTAGCCCAACTGAAGTCACTAATTATTAGCCACAAACTTCGGTTCACTCACCATATACTTTTATCGAAGAGTTATCGTTTCCCATCGAGTTCGTCGCCAAACACTTGTAGGTTCCCAGATCTTTGCGTTCCAAATTTTGAATATCCAGATACATGCTCACCATGTAGTTGTTTTTGACCTCATTTACTTGGTATTTTGGCCTGAAAGAAATCGGGATAAGCGGTCAGTAATAAATCAATGTACATTGTACATACATCCGCCGCGCCGTTCGTACACAACACAAGGGAATAATATACCGCGGGGGGGGGAGAGGCAATATTTGTAAAACAATAATAATCATTAATTTCGTAACGTTTTTGAAAGATACAAACTAGAAATATTCTCACAAGGATGAGGAAGGACTAAACGAAATTTGTAAAATTATTTTGGAACACGCACACAATAATAGTGTACATTTTGGCGAAGAGATCTTTACATTTGTTCTAACAAAATTGTCGTTACTACAAAAATTACAATTCTCATAAATTTATTAATATCATTGCCTAATAAAATATTTTAGAAATTAATTACGGTAATTAATCACCAAAGTGACCTTTAATCGTACGATTTCTGTATTTGATTTTAACGAAACGTGTTCATTTCATTAAAAACGTTCGTTCAAAGCGTTGAAATGTCGTTTAAGTGTGCATGATACAGATTTTCTACGAAGGTTCGCCCGAAATTCGATTAAAATCTATTTTTGGTTCAGAATATATTTTAACGTTGATATTTTTGCTTTCGCGTTACTTTCTCGCGATATTTTTTCACTTAAATACACAATATTATATTCGAGGGCAAACAAATCGCCGCTCGTTTATACCGAGAACCGTTGTACATCAACGCAAAGAACATAAATGTATAAATAGTTTTAAATCTTTTATAACGATTCAAGTCACCCTTATCAAGGATAATTTGAACGTTACGTTTACGTCGTTCTACCACACAGACACATATTTTGTAAAATTTTAATAAAATTATTTACACAGGATTTTTGCTCGTGGAGGTGGAAAGGATTTGAAAACAGGGCATGAACACGTTTTTTTAAAAACCTCCTAATTATAGGGTCGTTACTGTCAAAAAACGATTAAAACAGATAATGGGAAAACGAAACGAAAAGCAGTAAACGTTAATTTTCAAGAATATCACTAAAAAAATAAACGAAAATGTAGGTAAATCGAAAAACATATAAACAAAACGATAAACGAAACAATCGAATAAATATAAAAACATAACACATCAGTGGTAATCGAAGAAAGTTTGTGAAACAAAAAGCAATAATAAAATATTATTATTATTCATTTTCATCGTTTTTATGTTTTTTTTTCCACTTACCTATAGGACGAGTGTAATACAAGTTAATAATGTTTCAAATTACAAACAAGTGAAACATAAAAATTGAACAATGTTCAAATTTCCAATAATGTTAAATGTAGAAACGTTACTAACGTTATATGGAAAAATTGAATAATATTTACACTTAAAATAACGATACACATAAAGAATTAATAACATTTTAATTCCGAATAACAATAAGCAGGTATAAAATGAAGAACTTTTAAACAGCAATAATCTAAAACGATTTTTTAGTTATTTATTTATTTTTTTTGTTATTCGAGCCCTAGGTTGAACATGAAAAAAAAAAAGCCGGACATACTTCACACCATAGATATTCTTCGCTCCTTAGGTCAGATACTCTTGGTGGGTGTGTAGAATTTTAAAGAAACGATAAATCATTTCTTCAATAAGACGATTCCGAACGAAAAAAGTTAATAATATAAAAAAGCCGAACATACTTCTCATAAAGGGTGGGATTTTCTTGACGGGTGTATTGAATTTTAAAGAAACAATAAATCATTTCTTCAATAAAACGATTCTGAACTAGGGATGTTAATAATATAAAAAATTAATGTTGGAAAAATGTCCAAAATTTTTTTTTCACATTTTCAAAATTTTCTTGCGCCGAAAATTTTCTTATATGATTTTCTATCTATGTTTAAATTTTCATACAGTTCGGATCAAAAAATGATGGTTTCCGAGTCGTTTTTGTCAAATTTTGGGTAATTTTTTCCAAAAAAAAAAAAATTGAAGAATTGAAATATTCAAAAAATGACCTCTCTAAAGTACAAACTATAGACAAATCCGATTTCAAAAAGTTACTGATCGAAACTTTTGGATAAGTATTTCCACACGAAAAGTTCTACACGGAAAAAAAAAAAAAAAAAAATAAACATCATTGTAAAAACACTAGCTTCTCCACTTCGTTCAGAATCTAAAAATCAAACATAAAAAGTAAAATAAAATAATGATACAATTGTGTTCGTCATATTAGTATACAGGGGCTTGAAACCGGTGCAGTGATGGTTTTTAATGGTTTAAGTTGTGCGTTTTAAAAATAATAATCGTTTTTTATCACCGATTATGGTGACTCGAATAATTTTCCTTTTTTGATCTGTTTTTGAAAATATTGTTCTTGGTGGCTGCAGGTTAAATATGATTTTTAAAGATATTGTTATTTGGGTTACTTGTTACGATGACTTTTTGACCAAGAGGTCTGGTTACTGGTAGGTCTGAGAAAACCTACTAAATTGATAATATGAACACATTACCTTACAAATTAAGAAAAATACCACCGAATTGTATCTATAAAATTACTGTAATTTCTATTAAATGTGCTAAACATTTATTTTCATTTCTGAGAGGGTAAAGAAGCTTATGATTTTACAATAAATTAAACAATGATGTTTATTCCCCCTCCTCTTCTCTGAAAACTTTTTTGTACAGAAATACTTGTCCTAAAGTTTCAATTAACAACATTTTAAATCAGAATTCAGCTCTAGCTATTATTTTAAAGAGGTTATTTTTTGAAATGACACAGCATTAAACGTGTTTTCAAGCCATTTTATTTCACTTTAATTGTATATTTGGTTGCTATAGAAAGTTTGATAACAAACAATTAATATGTTGAATGTGGTAACCTTGGATGGAAACACTACAGTTAATAAATATTTATTTTTAATTTTGGTAACTACAGTAATGAAATCCCTGCTAAGAATTGTTTTATTGAAGAAATGATTTATCCATTGCATTCGAGTTAAGACTCAAAAATTAAACTCAATTTCCCAATTGTCTGAATTGAGTCTTGAATTTTATAAACGTATATCTGAATTGAGTTCCAATATTTATAATTGTTTTATCTTAATTGAGTACCGATTTTAATAATAATTTGTCTTAATTGAATCCGAACTTTTATAATGGTAAATTAGTTAAGCTCCAATCATGGTAAATTCGGTAAATCGAAGAACTAATATAATTAACACACAAAGAAAACTACATAAGTGATAAAATGGTTGAATACACAGGGTAAAAATCAGTCGACTTGAATTCGTAAAACTTTTATCATATAAATATAATCATATTATATTATAATATTTACAACAATATAAAAATAGACAGTCAGTAAGTGTAGAGAGTCCTAAATCTAATACTAATAACACTATTATGTGAATACTAATAAATAACACTATTATGTGTTATTAGTATGTATTTTCAGTTTATGGACTCAATTTTGGATGTAGCCGATTTATCGTTTATTTAAAATTTAATATATCCACCAAGTTTTATCCGAGGAGCGAAGAATACCCATGGTGCGTACTATGTCCGGCTTTTTTTATACAGATTTTTTTCAGAATGGTTAATAGAACTAAAATATTTGGTTTTGGTTTTTAAAACTGGTTAAATAAACGAATGGATGTACTAGTAGAAAATTAAAACCTTGTATTAGGTAATATAACATTATCATATAAAACGATAAACAGTGTAATCGTATAGTTTGTTTTCGGAAATATTCGTTATGCAATCTTTGGTTTCAAACAGTATAATATGGTGTTTAGTTGCTACGTCGAGACGTTGATTATTTAAGTACCTGCTGTGCAGGAAATAGATAATAAAATAGTTTCGTTAGGTGTCACAGTAAATTTATCAAGGGAAGGGGGACACGAAATACAAAATATAAAAAAAGAAATATTTTCTACATTCAAATGTCAAATTACAAAACATAATTTGATATTATTTATCATTAAGACGACCTGGATTCCGAGTATACTGTTTTTTTTTCAAGCCAAAATACAATCAAATATTTATTTAAACAATAATTAAAGAGAAAATGGTTTTTGGAAAGGAGGGGGTGAATGACTCTCACTTCTCTTTCCAGACTTTCACAAAGGGGTCCAAAACATCAGTTTAAAATTTAAACTACATATAAATATTATATACGTAATAAAATTATGCAACATATTATAATATTATCTTTATTACATATTACCGTTTAGTGTCGTAGCCATTGTTATTATCGCCACGGATGACCACAGCCATTTTTGAGGAGTATTCTGCAATGTAAAATATTTTATATCAACATGCAGATATATTGAAAGAAAAGGCAAATAAAACATGCATAAAATATTCTGTAAAAATGAAACACTATTTAAACGAATAAAATTAGAAGTCGACTTTAATGTGAACACCACGACTATATTATAATGTTTCACACTGCATGATTGTGCTAACGGGCTAACCTATTGTCCATCAGATAAATATGCAAATATTTTAAATTCAATGAATATTTATTTTAAAAGTGAACAAAACTAAATTTTTAAATATTTCTATTTTTACTTTATAATTCTACACCTTACAGTACACAAACAGTAGCTTGCAAAACGAACCGATCAAATGCTGGCTGTGTGATTTTTCGTCGGAGGTTGGTAAACTAATATACGTTTACTCATAAATTGCCATTAAACAAATATATTTAATCATACATGATAAATTAATATAATTCAGTGTACCCTAAAAAAAAAAGCAAATAATAATAATAGTAACACGAAGGCTGAGCAAATATTGAGACGGCTATAACGTGATTAAACGTAAAATACAATTTTTATAACGCGATTGAGCATAACTGTTGGCATATCAAAGAATAAATTTGAGTAGAAAAACACGAAAGAAATCACAGCATCGTTAATATATTCATTTAGTCAGAATCCGATTAAGCTTAAAACCACTTTTAAAAACACAATAGACGATAAAAAAATATTAAGTTTAATACATAGGAATAGACTTCCATCAAAAGTAAAAATTCTAATAATATAAAATTAAATGTTTACATCAGTGGTTCCCAAACTTTTTACACTCGCGACACATCAATATTAATTGTAATAACTTACGGCACACTTTCGATAAACAATATTTACTTCCAGTGGCGTATGCCAATAAGGGAGTTATTCTTATTAACCCCCTTTTTATCACCTGAATTATATTTTTTTTCTGAGTAAAAATTTTTAATGTTCGCAACTTTCTTTAGTTTTTCTAAACATTGTAAGGAACGCATACTTAAAAATATCCGAAAATAATATAATTTGAATTATATAAATATTTTACAATTAGTCACATTTTGACTATATAACCATATATATATATATATTCTAGTAGGTATAAGGTACTTAACCAAATCCGATAAAATAATTTCATAAATACCTATCTTTTCTAACGAATAATAAAAAGCATTTTCGTATATATATTGAAAATGTATTGTTTTAGTCACAAAAAAAATTGCAATTTATTTTTAAGTTATATACGACCCGATATAAAATACAAACTCATTAAATAGTGTAACCCTAGGAAGAATGTGACTCCAATGATATTTCACCAGATTACTTAATCACATTTTGAGGAAACATGAAGCTATAAATAAAATATTAGATTCTATAATTACTGTTCTCTGTGATACATTGTATAATAAGAAATATTCAATTATTCAATTATGTTAAATTTAATTTATTAAAATTTTCACAGCACACCTACAACATTATCAAGGCACACTTATGTGCCGCGGCACACCCTTTGGGAAACACTGGTTTACATCTTTGTATTTTTTTCCAATTTAACTTGAGTACATTAATACATTTTCATTATTTTTAACTCTGTTAAACCGATTCTTCAATCTTCTTTTGCAATTTTCTTTCAAAATGTATCTATTAATTTTCTAAAATAAAGTCTGAACGTGATTTTTAAGTGTGCTATTATCACAAAAAAAAAAAAAATTATTTTTTATTTAGTCAGTTTTATAGTAAACTAATAACCGAGAAAAGGAAAAAAATATAGGGAGTCCAAAACTTCAAAAGGATTTAGAATATTTTTGAGGATTTATTATAACTTGTTTACTTATAATAGAGGCGGAAAATTTTTAATGTCTATAATAGCCGTAAAAAATCTAAATCCACTTCTGTGTAAACTATATTATCATAATATGAAGTCATCAAATGAAGTGCTGTAAATTATTACACTATTTATTGGCCAGTCGGAACCTGAGCGCAAACTGTGAATGAAAGGGTAATGTCAGCACATTCCCTGTTGCTCGGTCCCATTAGGCGGCTAATTCTTAGAATTATACATGAGACATATGTAAACAACTACACGTGTAATACATTCTCTATGCTTACGAATTAATTTAGCAGTGCTTCCTAAAAAATATAATAGTTCTACTTCCATTTCGTTTAAAAAAATTAATTGATAAGAGTCTAAGAATTGGATTCGAATTCCTAGAAGCGTCCTTTTTGTTAATGATTCAAGTTTGACAGTTATTTTGGAGTTAAAAGAATTAGTTATCAGATTTAATTAGTAATTAGAACTAGTTAGGAATTCTCAAAAAAATATTTGTTATAGACTTTCGGAAAATACAGTCTTAATCATGTAAGTAGATACGTATTATTATGTATTTCGGTTTGTACGCTACAGTATAATATTATACAAACAATAGTTCATGTTCATAAAGAACTCGCGACAAATGTGACTTATTTATGTTTGATATACGTTCAAAATATTATTATGTCTATGATTGCAATATTGTCACAATTGTAAGTTTGGTAGTTTTTGTAAAACTGATATCAACCTCTTCTTGTCGACGAATATTAAAATAATATATGTAAACTGGAGTATAACCAAGATCAGGGACGCCAAATCTATGGCCCAAGGTGGTACGCGAAAAATTTAAATATTTTTTACAATGTATAATATAATATATTAGGTAAAAATTTTTTGAGCATACGATAACGATAAATAGCATTCAATAACGATTATTTAATTTTATCTATAGATAAAATAATAATATATAATATTGCGTTTAGTATGCTATCTACGTTTATTGAGAGCAAGCAGCCAAAATATATCCAACAGCAAAAATCACATCAAGAAAAAAAAATATTCAACAAAGTAATATCATTATAATATTATTTACCTAAACTAACCTTTTTTACATTAACTTATTAATTACATCATAAAATTACAATATATTTCTTTACAATATTGAATGTGATATATATATATATAATATTTTTCATGCCACGTTCGTAAAAAAAAAGGTAATTTTTTGCACGTAGTATTTGATAGGTTTGCCACCCCTGGCCTAGATAGAGCATTTACCTACAAATATGTGTTAAAGAAATCACATATTCTGTTAAAGAGAATACGTTTATGAGTTTCATTTTAGGAACGATTCTCTCTCCCTGGGTTGAAGTTACCGCATGGTGCATTCAATAAAACAATAACAAATAGCAATGTGAATATTATAGTAGGGACTCAAATGATATTTATAGAAGAAAATACCCCTTCTTTACAATCTGCATACCGACGGGTAGTACACAAGTAGGTAAGTACTACTTACTTATAAAATATAGATGTACGATCAATATCTATGAAGTCCTGGCATTCATATCAAATAGCGTAGGAGACGTGACTAAAGTTTTTTTATTTTTATTTTTACGTGCTTACTTCGTAAATATTTCATTACGATTGATGTGGTATTATATTATTGATGTGGTTTTATATTATTTACTGCATATTTTTAGATTCTGAACGAAATGAAGAAGCTAGTGTTTTTACTTTTATGATGTTTATTTTTTTTTTCTGTGTACAACTTTTCGTATAGAAATACTTGTCCAAAAGTTTCGATCAGTAACTTTTTGAAACCGGATTTGCCTCTAGATTGTACTTTAGAAAGGTCATTTTTTGAATTTCTCAATTCTTAATTTTTTTTTTAGAAAAAACTACCCAAAATTTGACAAAAACGACTCGGAAACCATAATTTTTTGATCCGAACTATATGACAATTTAAACATAGATAGAAAATCATATAAGAAAGATTTTAGAGCAAGAAAATTTTGAAAATGTGAAAAAAAATTTTGGACATTTTTCTAACATTTTTTTTTTTCATTTATTTTTTATATTATTATCTTCCCTCATTCAGAATCGTTTTATTGAAGAAATTATTTATCGTTTCTTTAAAATTCAATACACCCGTCAAAAGAATCCCACCCATCGCGTGAAGAACACCCATCGTGCGAAGTATGTCCGGCTTTTTTTTCTTCATTCATATTTTTTAGTACCTAAATTAGTTGCTAATAATATATAGAATTAGTAGTATAAAAGTAGGTACACGTTATATAAATCAATAATAATTATAATTTGTTTTGCTACATATTCGATAAAATTCATATCGATAGGCATAATGTTAAACACGCTACTTAGAATAACAGCTGGAAATCGGAGATGCCCAAATCTGTCAAGACTCCTAACAATGATTTCAAAAGTACAAAATTTGTACATATTTAATAGTGTATGCTTTTACTTGTATATAAGATATTAAAAATGATAATAATAAATGTTAAAAAATTGTGATATTTTAGGAGATTTCACCTCATTTTTAATGTTGTATATATAAATTATATTAATTTAAATTTTCATTTGTTTAGTAATACATTATATGATTGTGAACAGTATTTAAATTTTATATATTTATTGATTATTCTTGTGATTTTAGACACAGTGAGCACTTTGATTCAGTAGTACTTTGACTCCTCATTATGTTTGTTAGATGATAAAAACAACATTAAAGCAGAAATTAGAGTCACTAAAAATTTCTCAAATCTAAGAAAAAATAATTTAGTTGTGGACGATTTAATAATATTGAAAAACAGGAATATTTCTTAATTTATTTAAAATGCTATAACGTGATTTACCAATTAGCTCTACAACGTGTAATTGAAAATTTTCAACTCTGTGATGAATCAAAAAATGGGTGAAAATGTCTATGTTCCAAGACCATTTTACTAATAGGTCTATTCGTCGGATAGAAAAAGACACGTTGTATGACTAAAAATGTTGACAGTTAGTGTATATTATTTATTTTCAAAATCCTTGATAACGATAGCTTTCCAGTAAAATTGTAAGTATATTAATTTATTGTGAATGTACCTAATGTATTGATTTCGTATTACAAAATATAAAACTATTGTTTACATAAAATTATGCATTTTATAAGAATCTGTCAGAATTGAAGACTTGGAGGATTATACTATTAAATATAAATCAATAGTCACGTGAGAAATAAGTACGTAGGTAATTCACTTTTTAAAAAAATTGAATTTGGTGTAGTATAGTGTAAATTATAATAAATTGAATATAAAATTACAAGAATTTGTAATAGAACTTAAAACTTTAAGGGAATATGGGGTTGGAACTCTTCCAGGATTATGTGAAAACAGTTTCCCTTCCTCAAGATTTTCAACGGATTTCCGTCCATAACGTATAGAATATTCGTATGAGTATACAAACATTGGCAACAGAAATATATTAATGATAATAAAAAGAAAGCCTACTTCACACTACGGATATTTTCCGCTCCTCGGGTCAGATACCTTTAGAGGGTATGTAGAATTGTTCTTCAATAAGACGATTCTGAATGAATGAAGTTAATAATAAAAAGAATAATAATAGTCGTCATTTTCAATTCGCCCTCCAAGAGTATCTGACCCGAAGAGTGAATAATATCCGTGATGTGAAGTATTTCCGACTTTCTTATCTATATTTTACTTTACTTTACATTTTTTTTACCTAATAAATAAAGAAAAGGAAAAAATAATTAATGAGAAAAAAAGTGTTAGAAATATGCAAAATTTTTTTTCACATTTTCAAAATTTTCTTGCGCTAAAATATTTCTTTTATTATTGTCTATCTATATTTAAATTTTCATAAAGTTCAAATTAATAAATGAAGGTTTCTGGGTCTTTTTTGTTAAATTTTGGGTAGTTTTTTCGAAAAAAAAAAAATAATAATAAAGAATTAAGAAATTTAAAAAATGACTTCTATAATGTACCAACTAGAGACAATTCCGGTTTCAAAAAGTTGCTGATCGAGACTTTTAAGCAAGTATTTCTATACGAAAAGTTTTACGGAAAAAAAATAAATAAATAAATAAACATCATTGTAAAAACACTAACTTCTTCACTTCATTCAGAATCTAAAATCTATTCGTATACTCATGTATAGATGAGGATCGGAGATAGGATTTCAATGACCTAAAAAATTTTAATAATTGGTTACTAAATAAGAGAAAAAATAAAAAATTTTAAATAATTATAGCCATAATGTAATATAATATGTATACAACATATTGTAATAATGATTATCATTATAAAACACAGAGAAAATGTGCAGAAAAAATGATAAAAATATTTGATTCATTGTTTAAATAAGTGCAAAAGTATAATATAATACAATAAAATATGAAAATTTGAGACACTCAATGTTGAATAATAAAAGGGTATTTAGTCAGTTTCAGTGCTTGAATTGAACAAAAAATAGAAGAGAGACGCATAAGTTTAAAAAAAAATTAGCGTCCCCAAAAATTTTAATGTCTCATATATCCATGGAGAGCTTTTTAAAAAATTAATAGGGGTATGCTAAAATATTTGAAAAATAGAAGGTGCCCCCACGTCCTCCCCCAATTCAAGCACTGGGTAACTGTGACATTGTTAAAATTTTACAAAAAAAAAAAAAAAAAGGGCTTAAAATAAACAATAGTAAGTTGATGTGGACAATATTATACAACATCGATGTAAAATTTTAAAAAACAAAACAAAAATTGCATATTCTAAATAATTGTTTGTTTGGTAGAAAGAAAATTGAAGTTTGGTTAGCATTGTATTTAGCACAAGTGGAAAAAAATATGCAAAAGTCATCAAAATCCTATCTCTGTTGATGTATTAGTGAAAAAAAAAAAAAAAATAGGTGAAAAAGATCGCGTTTTACTCACCATTTTACCAATGATGAGTATGCGAGTTTTTCGGTCTGAGAGATAATTGTTGCCGTGCCGCCGCTGCCACCGGTGGTTCACGTGTTCGGTCTTGCACCGCGTGGATCACGTCGTAGTCCGTCCGTCTCGACCGCAGCACATGACTCGTCGTTATTTTACTCGTATTTACACAACTGTACTTATCGCGACTTTGAAATTCGAAACGTATAATCGTTGGCCGGGGGGGGGGTTCGTTTTTGAGTCGGTGCGCGGGTCACACGTACGTGTTCGGAGTCGTCGCGTTCGTCAGGAACTGTGAGCCGCCCCGCGACGACGACGATGACCGTTCGCCGATCCCGAGACAGGCAATAATAACAAAACGGTTACCGCGAGTGCGATAAGTCGGACGATAGCAGTGTCCGTTCGCTCGCGTCTGTGACCTTAATAAAATTATTAATTTTCTGTATTACGTTATGATATTATTATTGTGTACGCACGCGTATTATTAAATTGCGTAGGCACAGATAACACCGACACGATACGATTATTCTACAACGTTGAAAATGAATCAAAAATCAAAAAATAAAACAATTGAATAGCATTGCACACGTCTAGCAGAAAAAAAAAATAAGAATTATTTTATAGTGATATATGTTGCTAAAAGACGAAGCGCTCTAGCGCGTCCTTAACACGAATACATTTACATCGACGACGGCGATTGTGTTTTGATTTCGGTCACCTTTGCACCGCTTGCATCTCCCGCCAAACGAGATAAACCGGATTACATTCATTTAATAAGTGTGTATATATTATATTATATATTATGTTTATAACTACCATGTGTTTTGATTTATTTAGTAACACATAATATATTTTGTCATAATGACATGCGTCTAGAAACCATCGGTAGCGGGAATTTTGATAGCATGTATAATGACATAACGAAAACACTGGAGCTATTAAAAATGAATTAAATGTAATGCACAAACATTGTATGGCAAGTATATTATATTATGTACTATTTAATAATATTATTTATTATTAATATTGTGCCTACTACGCTGAGATTGATAACAATAATACAATATACTGGGGTGTGTTCGAAAACTCAACTCGAGTTAACTCTAATTAACTATAGTCAACTGCGTATCGTTCGAGAAATCAGGGTTAATTCAACTACTACCGCTCGAAAACGTCATATCATTCACTCCGAGTTAACTCCGTTACCCGAATGAAATAGGTAGGTTATTCATTACTCTACTGGTAATAATTCTTATCATAAATAGATAACAATTAATTTTATTATTTTCAGTTCTTTTTCAAGTTTCCACTCATTACCACATGGCACACACTTCCCGTTAATACTATTTGACTGTGTAGTATTAATCTTACTAGAATAATTTTTGTTTGTAATTTATTATGTAATGATTTTCCCATTGAATTTACTAATAAACATATTTTCGAATAAGCTTGTTCCATTTTCTAATAGAAATACACATGAAATGTTGAAAGGCTAGTTTGAGTATGAGTATAGTAAGTTTTATAATTATTATAAGTGTGTACTTTTTAAATAAAATAAATTATAATCAAATTTTATTCAAATCATGTCATATTAAGTATTATTATCCATCGTTCGGAATTTTGGAGTGATCTTAATAAAACTCTACTCTGTGTTCTTATAAATTTTACTTTACTGTTATCAACTTCACTCTAACTAAACATTTTCGAACGCACCCCTGGTGCGCGGACCGGTAAAGTACTATTCCGTACGTTTTACCTTTTTGGGAACACGATTCCGTACTATTTTCTGTGAAATGTTGCCATTTATTAATGCTTTAATATTATTTCTCAATATGTTAAATTTTCAAAATAATATACAGTACATGCAGACTTATAATATCAAAATGTTGCCAATATCATCGGCAAATCGCCACATCGGTTGTATTTTCTGTGTCCTATTCAAACGCGTGTTTATTGCGTTGGATAAAGTGCAACATTTCACTTCCTATTACTTAGTGACCACGAGACGAAAAAATTGTTAAATGTGTGTTTTTTTTTAAATTTTTTTTATCTAATACTTTTTTTCTCATCAAAAAACATTTTTTTTTATACTTTCAGTAATTACTTTTTATCCTGAAAATACTATTAATATACTCAATCACCACGTGGATTGCGATAGATTTTCAGAATAAAATTTTGTTCGTGGTTCTAAAAATATTGAGAACCACTGATCTACGCCATAGTCTTCTAGTCGATCGCATGGGCGCATGGCTTTAATTTCTTATCACAATCTGTCCGAGTTATCATCTAATCACTTCCGCATTTTACAATATTATAAAACATTATTAACGTAATTTTGTAATATAGACTCTAGTATAATGGAGATTACTGATTATATTATTACATAAGATTTATTATTACTTTAATAGGTAGTTAATATTTGTTACTTTTTTGATATTTCTTGAAATAATATGATCGTTAAAATATATTTGAATTGTATTTATGAAAACTAGTACACATTTTGATTTTATTCAGTAATATAGTAGGTCAGCGGTTCCCAACCTCTTCAGATGAGGAGCCCATACATTTTTTATAAAATATTTTGAGGCCCACTAACTAAATATACATAATAAAGTTGAAAAATTTAAACACACAAACATAAATAGACACCTATAATATACGTATGATGTATTATAATAAAGACGTCATATTCTGTTAGTACTCAGTAGTAAGGAAAACGTTCTGTAATAAGAACAAAAAAATAAAAAATAATTTTTTTTAGAAAAATTAAGTTTTTTAAATTCATGTAGAAAAACAATAGGAAAAAATTGAAAAACTCTATGCGATTTTTTAAATTGTTTATCTTTCACAATAGTCAATATTACGGTTTTATTTCACCACAATATTTAATCTATTCCAGCAATTTAAAAAATATATATAATTAAAAAGGCTTGTTTACATAAATGAGTTGTCGAAAAGTCCATCAAATAACTTAGTGAAATATTGGAAATGACCGAATAATCTTTTTGGAGCCATATCCAAAACCAAGCCAAATTTGTGGTTTTAAAAACGATATTAATGACGCCTGTTCTCATGACAGTTCAGTTAACGACTCCTAGTAAGTTGATGAAATTTTCAATTTATTTTAGTAGGCTTCTTAATTTTATAATACAATTTAAATAATTTAATATATTATGAGAAATTATTTTCGCTGTCATAAATTAAAATTTGCAAATCCTTAGCTTAGAATCTCAACTAGTATCCGCGGCCCAGTACCACGTTGCTTGTGACCCACAAGTGGGCCGCGGCCCACTATAGGTTGGGAACTGCTGTAGTAGGTAATTGTAACGGTTATCCGCATAGTCGCAAATATCTGGGGGGAATTGCTCCCCTCCCTATTGAAAAGATTATGTACAGCGTATTGGTGCGCTAAATATACGGATGGGTTCAAAGGTTTTTAAATCAAAACAAGAATCTTAATTTTGTATACTATTGTATAGGTGTGTGCAACACCGCGTTACTTGGTATCAAGTGCATTGAACATTTAAATCTACTCGATTTTTTTTATAAATAATATCAATAGAATAAGATATTAATTTTCATTGGCACAGGAAAGGTTATGAGTTGTAGATTTCACCTTTTGCACTGGAAAGATAAATCATAGGGTTCAGTGACGCACAAAAATGGGGGGGGGTAAGGTATCCTTCATTACCCGTATTATATTTTATTATGTGTGAGAGATACCAGTTAAGTTAGTCTTCACTGCACTTTTTTTAGAACATTTTTGAATTAATACAGTTTAATAAAAATGTCTTTTTAATCTCTCTGTGAATCATAAAATATATTCTAATAATAAACTTATACCAATAATTATTTTATAAAATGTTTAATAAGCAGTTAACAATAAACCCAAAATAATAATAACCCAAATGACTATTTTTTTCCTATTTACTATCCTCATATTGACAAGGTTCAAAAAGTTAACAAATTTACCTACAGTATTTGTAGAAATTTTAAAATATTGGAAACTGAGTTTTTTTTATCACAGATCAATAATTGTGAATTTTTAATTTGCAATCACATATCTAACACAAACTAACTCAATGGCGTATGAGGTTATAATAATTATTTTTTCTAGTAGACCATTTTATCATGATTATAAGCTAAGTTTAATTAAGTTGACTATCGCATATCAAGTGTCTAGTATTAAAATAATATAAATTGACTGATGTCCATACGAAAATTTAGTACCTGTGACACCGGGACCGCGCCTATTCAAGAATACAATTCAACGTACATATATGCACTTTAAGTAAAAATGTATTGAAATCCCTTATACTCTGGAGTATCATACAATATGACAAGTCAAAGCTGTTTTTTTTTATCAGTATTTTTTAATCAATCATATAACTTTATAAACCATACTAACCATTATAAACTCTCCATCTTCTAGATTCCAACCAATGTACCTTTTTTCATACGTCAATACGACCCTTGCCGATCGGTTAAAGGAGTATGCTTATCTACCTATATAATATAAAAAGGAATCGATATATATATATATATATATATATATATATTGTTGCTCGTGGCATAAATTGAAGACGGATGGACCGTTTTGATTTATTATTTCTTTTCAAATGCTTACAATAGCTAAAGTGAGATTTTTGCGGAGAAAAATATTAGAAAAGTTGTTCCTAGGAAAGTTGAAAGGGTTAAATGTGGTAAAGATAGGAAAAAACAATATTCTATGTACCTATTATATATATTCTATGTATCGCAAGTATTGTATGTAATCTATGTATTAATCATTTTTGTCATATATCTACGGTGAAAAAGTATTTCATGATCGTAAAATTGACCGTTCTGTAAGTGCTTCTGTGTTGTAATCTTTGTCATTTTCTCTCCAGTAAGTTTTTATTTTGTTATACCAACGAAATACGCAGTTGTACTATGCACGTAATTTAAAGGAGGTCAATAAGAGCGATGCCTCCCCTCCAAACAAAAATCGTAATGTAATTACTCATAATTAGTACAAAAGGGAAAAATTGTATGATGAATTTGAAAGTATACCATATATATACATATGTAATATATTATACATAATACATATAGTTATATATAATATTATCTAAGACAAAAATCCGATGTTGGGCTTAATCTCCCTCGTGGTGGGCATTGATTAAAACAAGTCAATAAGTACATATACTTTAAATTATAGTGAACAACGTGATTACAATTTTTTTCTATTGATAATGTTAAATCACCCTTCACAAAATAAACATTTATTTACGTGCCTGGGTTGTATGTATCGTATAAGTACGGTAAGTACCTATGTCACCAATAAAATGGTCCAATTTAGATCGTAGAACGCTTCTGGTTGCATCTCGAGCAAATTATGAAGATAATTGAACTCCAAAGCAATGCAGAAAGCGAAATAAAATTGAACGGTCACGAATATCACATGCATACGCATATTGCGTTCAATACTATAATCGAGCTGCATCAGTGGCGCAACCAAGAGGGATGGTTTTAGGTGTCTGGACCCCCCCCCTTGAATCATATTTATAGACATTTTATTCAATGAGCATTGAGAAAAAGAAATCCTTTTAACTATAGAATTATAACCTCTATTCATTCAGAAATATATCATGGTTAAAATAAACATAATATTTCAACATTGCTCACTATTTTATGAAATAGCTAGGTATATAACATATAGGTTATCAGTAGGAGTTAGAACATCCGTTACTAATTATAACTGGCAATAATGTATTATGATATAGTAGAAATCAAGAAATAAGATATCTATTGAAAAAAAAAGAAAGTATTGTTGTTTAAAGTCCAATAAAATTATCGTTATCAGTCTACCAACTATCTACAATGTAGGTTGGTGAACATTTATTTTAAAGTTACTTGTAACAAATTTATGCTGAAAAATCCTTTTTAATTTTTAGAGAAACTTAAAAAATGTTTTAAAAATTCATATTGTCGAATTTGCGACGCTAAATTTTATTTATCTACTACGAATAATGTTATAAAAATGTTACCTCAGAAAAAAGGCAGTTAGATTTTGGTACATGAAATTTTTATTCAATGAATTCTTGTAAAGTGTCCATTAACATTGACTATAATTTTATATTTAAATAATTATACCTAGTAGAAATTTATAGGTGGACACCCCCCCCCTCTTGAAAAAAATCTTAGTTGCAACTGAGCTGCATTCCATAACAACGTAACAATTGATTACAGTGTACTGCACATAGGTCCGTTGTCAATGAATCAACGAACGTTTTGTGTCTATATTATTATAAATTACTTAAATATAAAAATGAATCGACATTTTGTTGCTGACGTCACAACTTGAAAACGTATGAACTGATTTGACTAAATTTTTGTTTTCAAATATTGATAATAGTTTAAGGAAGAGTTTTATGGAGAAAAATATTAGACATTTTCATTATTTCAAATGGTTTATACAGTGTAAAATGTATTTCAACATTTACATGATTTGTTGAATTTGGCAACCATAACATAATGGTCTAAAGGCAACCTCTATATAATACAAATTAAAAATTTATTTGGTTTATATTCGATAGCGGTTAAACCGACTTTGTTGGGATTTAGATGGGTTTGTTTGAGTACTTAGGTAACAGTGACTACATGACGATCTGAACGCAACATCTATATGTATTTTATATAAGCCAAATTAAAAATGTATTTGTTTATATGGACTAATCTTCGAAATGATTAATTCGACTTGACTGATCGGTAGAAAACTTAGATCAACCTTATTCAGATTTTTACTAATGGAAAGAGCGTTTCATAAATACGAAATGCCTAAGTCTGTTTGTTTGAAATAATGGAGCAAGACTTTGTGGGAAAAACGTTTTCCGGATCAGTTAGTATGCATATAATATAATATAATCTGTTCTAGTGTGTAAAATTCTTTGTGTGTATGTTTGTTTGGATTTAACTCGAAATCTTTGTGTCGGATTTCGATGATTTATTTTAGATTCTGAAAGAAGTGAACTTACCTTTATTATTACAATAATGTTTATTTTTATTTTTTAGATTGTGAGCAAAGCGAAGAAGCTTATGATTTTTAAATAATATTTATTTTTTATTTTCTCTTTCTGTGAACACTTTTTTTGACACGCCACTATCACGATCTGACAGTCTTATTGCGTCAGGCTGGAGTGAGCATCTTGTCGTACTGTCGCGAGTCACCAGAAGACACACCGTCAAAGTGATGCTGGACGAGGTCGGACCCAGTCAACTCTGATTGTCTCCACAATGATGACACGAACATGCGACCGCCATAAGTGAACAATTTTTTCTCACCGAACTCCGTACATCTACAATCAAATACAATACACCACATCAAAATCCGTCATACTAAACTCCAATCTTGAATAGGTAATTGCATAGTACAGAGGTTGAACAGGTACTTGTTTAAATTATAAATTAAAACCTATTCAATCTATTATAATCCCGCCTAACTTAAAAACTTACCTAACTATGATCTAAATAATTATTTGTATTAATAATTGTAAAAAATATATCAATACAATATTATAAGTACTAGATTTATATCAAAGAAGAAAAACATTAGATTGTACAAAATATGCATTAGGTCAAACCATAAAATATAAACAAATAACCAAGTAAATTATGAACAATTTTATTGTAAATATAATATAGTGTACTAGTGGTCAATAATATAATGTCCAAAGCAAGGATATATTTTATATTGGATAAGATGGGAAAACCTCAATAATAACAAATTTTATAATATTTAAGTAAAGTTATCTGTCTATACTTTATTTACCTTTGCTTCACTTTGTTTTTTTAGAATTATTTCTATAGTTGCTTATTTTTCCTGTATAATTTTACTTGTATGCTTTAGCTTAATTTGATATCATTTAATGACAATGTCTAGACTTATAAGTTATATTAAAAATCATCGTCATGATTGCCGGATTGTTTCATAATGGCTTTATTTTCCCATGTATTTATTTACTTAAGAATTTTTTAACTGTATTTGCATTTCTGAGGGAGAATACCGAGCAACATACTGTTTGATGTCAATGTATGAGGATCCGGAACTATGATAACATAAAAAATATATTAATACTTCATAATTAAATAATTTGAGATCAACTTTTTGATTTTTGTGAGTTACAATTTCATAAACATTAATTAATAATTATATCTAATTAAATCATTTGTTAAAATTTTTATTAGTTTTTGTATCTTAGTTATATAGGATTTATTATTATTTTAAATTTGTTTGTTTAAACATATTAATTTGTGTTTTTAAATAACTGTGTATTATTACGTAATTAAAACAGTAATATTTGTTTAGTATAATAATTGTGAATTGATAATTAAAATATTATTTTTATTTTCATCATTCAACAAACAACGATTAGTTTAGGTAACTCATTTTCCAAATTTTTTAATATGAAAATATTTGTTTTACCTCGAGAATAATCAACGCTGTACATATTATACTTTGATGAGCAGTTCGATTACAATCATTAGCAGGAAAAAGGGGAATGTCCCCGGAGAACGTTGTCAATGGCGCGTTACCCATTTTTTTATTTATTAATGTGTTCAAACCAAACATAATTAAACTCAAACTTATTTTACGGATTTGCACGTAGACAAAAACAATACAATTTCCAGTGTAATAATCAAATAAATCAAAGGAAGCGAAAAGTATGAATGAAAAATACGACTCATAACGATTCATAACTTAAGACGCGCGACGTTTAAATTAAAGTAGGTCTAAATAAAAAAAAACACGTCGATTTCTATCCGCTATCGAATTACTACGATAATTTAATAATAATATTATCACCATACAAAATGTGTCATGTGCGCATTTATTGTTATTGTGTTGTGAAAGTATACCGTTATAGGCATAATAATATATGTCACGTTATAAACAACACGATATAAATAATTATAATTGTTTATAATAAACTCTAATAAAACAAAATACTAGTACACAAACAAAAGGGGAAGAGGAAAAATAGCAAAAAAATATAGTCTTAAGCTTCTCTTCAAATTTTTTACATATGTCATAACTAGGGCCCGGAACTTAATGACCTAAAAATATGTAAAAAATGCACTAAAAAAAATAATGCATAAAATGATGTAAAAACGTTAAAAAATGACATTAAAAATATATATATATTTTACAATTTTTAAATTCGAAAAAAAATATTAATCAATCAATCTAGTGAAATCGGTTTTTTGTTGCAATTCTTGAAGTACTACAGTAAAAATGACATTAAACATTTATGTTTTATCTTTTATAAACTCGAAAAAAAAATGTAAATACTCTTGAGGATTCTACAAATTCTAGAAATGTAGAATTTCTACTTTTCTTAAAATTTTGTTTTTTGTATATTCTGTAACAAAAAAAAAAAAAAAAAATATATCATACCTACTAATTATATAATTTTTCTACAAAATGTAGAAAAATGAAAAAAATGCACCAAAAAATATTAAAAAATGACCGTAAATCAAAAAATTCCCCAAAAAATGTAAAATAAAAATTGTGCTATTAGATTCTGTATTTCATGAATCAAATTTCTGTAGAGACGAGCAACACATTAGGACAAAAGAAAAAAAGATGCAAATGCATCAAGTTCCGGGCCCTAGTCATAACACTCACAACATAAAAAGTAATGTACTGAATTTTATTGTTGTGATTTTTACGTATGTGGCGAATTTAAACTGCGATTTTTAGATTAATACATGTAGATTAGTTGTTTATGTTTTTGATTTAAATATTTTTCTTTCATTGTTTGAATTAAATAATTTTCATACACAATGCACGACATAAATAACTTTAATAAATATGTAATTAAACAAATGTACACTGTTATGAACAAGAAAATGTGCTGAGAAAGTAGATTGTAAAACTCAGTCTAGAACTAGGAATAATAGGAAGTAACGTAATAGTACTATTCAGTAAAGCAATTTTAGTCATTTTATTATAACGTTTTGTTTTCAGACGACATCTGATACGAAAATTGTACACGATTGTTTTTAATTCTCTCTCGTGCTTTAGTTCTACTGGATTTCAATTGTGTATTATAATACAGAAGAAACTCATTAATCCTGACCTTATTAGTCTGGATAACCGTTTAATAATACGTAAACTACGCTAGTTTATGTCATAGACTAAAATAAACCTGAAAACGAGTGAAAAATTGCGGAACGAACGAAAAAAAAAAAGGATTTTTTTTAGGTCTAATACTATATTGGTTTATAATCTTGTATAATATTATACTCAATACAATTTCTTTAAATTAATTATAATTTATGATTTTTTGTTATTTTGTTTAATCCGGATACTTTCATTGATTCAGACAACCCAATTAGTAATTATTATAAGACATATTTGCATCACAGATCAAAATAATAATAATTTATCTCTACATTGAGTGCAATATCAATGGAGTGCTTAAGAAAAATATGAAATCAATACGACAAAAACTTAATATTCAGAAATTCCACTCAGAATCTTTTTATTACAGAAATTATTTATCGCTTCTTTAAAATTTAATATACAATTTCACACACCAAGGGTATCACCCGATGAGTGATAAATACACGAAATATATCTGTTATCTTTTGCACCATTTTATTAGTAAAATTTAAAACTCTTGATGTTATAAGCTGACAGTTTAATACAACCTTACTCATGTCTATCGGATCAGAAAATGTCTAAAAAAATAATAATTTTTTCTTTAAATTATAAGTATATTACATTATTATGAATACTGCCTACGCGATTACACTCTGCTCGTAAATTCCAAAAGAATTATTTGATCATGAGAAGGTCGCACTTTTTAATCTCCCAAAAATATTTTATGCATTTATTGCTTTGGAATCTAGTCGCAATTGAACGCTGAAATAGTCACATACTAATAAACTAATCAAACATTACAAATATTGTTTAAGCCAATCTTATGAAGGTAATTAGTTTTAATTAGTTGAAAGTTAGATGAAGCTATCATTTTCAATAGTTCATAAATCATATTACAGCGATAATACGTAGAGTATTGCAGTGATACCAATATCACTAGTACGAATCGACTCAAAATATTTGGGCGATTATTTCACTAAAAATGCCGTTTGAGCGAAAATGTATAAGTGGGTTTATTATAGATAAATTATACTTCAGAGTAGATAGTTTCTAAGCGCGTTTTGGCACTCGTCACTACGCTCCTTCTCAACTTGCTGTTTCGGTTTGATAAACGGTAATTTTCAATAAACTCGTGAGTTGTATATTCGTATATTATACTTCACAATAATAATTGTAGTCACATGTCACAGAATTCTGACAATAACCAGTATTATTTCAATTTAGATTCTGAGCAGAACGAAGAAAGCCATAAAATAAATATCGTCTATATTATTGCTATCGTTATCATTTCGTTATTATCGTTAATATTTGCTATCGTAAAATTGAAACCATAAACTTCACTTAGTTCAATTTTAAATTTCATTTTAGACGCATTTTGTTAAATTATAAATTTAAAATTACTGCTTCATTTTACACCAACTTATGTAGATATTTTAATATGTAGTTATATTAATATTAAACATTAACAATAAACTAATTTCACTTAAAATATATTGTGTATGGAATAATATTGTTTCTATTCATTATTATTTTTGTCTATCTCTTGTTCTAAAGTAAAATAAATCAATATGCTCTTTAAACCCCTTTCCCCCTTTTAATTTTTTTTTTAAATATGCCACTGGAATCAGGTAATACATGCCTACACAGTTTAACGATGTGATTGATATAATCTGGTCTAGACGATACAACAGAATATGGGAAGTCTAGCGATAGAACAAGAAAAGGCGATTATTACAGTGTTTTGTCAGTGTGAAAGTGTGATTGATCGACTGATAGGAAAGAAAAACTAATATTAAGAGCGACTTTAATCGTATAATTATAACAATGCGTAAACAATAATATAAATACTTTATACAATATATTATTATCGAATGTCGGTGTACTGATATGCGACATGAAAATTGCCTATGTATAACCCCTCGAGGACACATTTTTTTCCGGATTTTAAGGGGTTAATTATAGGCAACTTTAATGACTTACTTAGTCTAGATAAAATAAAATGTTTTAATGAAAATGAGTATTTTTTGAAGTAATATACCAATTACGTTGCAAATTTAAACAAAATTGAAATATCAGAATAATAAGTAATTATTACTATAACACACAAGTTTATGAGTTTTACTTACACCTTACGTTTTCCAGTTATGTGCTCATTATATTTTATTATATCGGTTTTTCGAACGATTACCAATACTGTGATACTTAGATATTCAAAAGTCGTTTTAAATAAATTAAAAAAATAAAGATATTTGGTTTTCGAATATCTGGTTCCAATTACTCGTAAAAAAATCAAAACTCTACTTTCCATTGCAAAATACTAATATTAACGATTAAATTAATACAATATTAACCTCGTTGGAAATGTTGAACAGATTTAAACAATTTATCAGTTGCATTCTTAGAGTGATTCTTGAGTTATAAGCGTGAAATGATTAAGCAACATCGATTTGTAAAAAAAATAAACGTTCTGGAGCAATGTGCAGTTTGAAAAAAAATATATTTTTTTTTTTTTCATTTTAATCGGATACCTGTTATATACTGTATAGATCAGGCCACAGAATTTAATCAATAATTATTACTAATATCTTTAATCGTTATTTTCTAAGACACGTTATCAAACAGCAGATGCTTACGAATGACAACGTTTAACAGTTTAACCTTTTTAGGTACGTACTTGGATGACCACTGAAACGCGGTCATGCGTGGCGGCTATCGACGAATATACGAATTTGCTTATTTTCAGCGTTCGCATTGCCACTTTGCAGATTATAGTGCACGCGAATCACGTCACGTATATTGTGTTACTTATGTAATTATAACAAAAATAAACTTTTGATTACGCATAACGCAGCAACTTAGTTCGCGTCACGATAAACGAGGAGACATAAACGCGAGCAAACATCGGTTTTGTCCTAATCTTTTGTGTCGTTTGTGATACTGACTTTATATACGGTATTACGTTGTTGAATTTCGTTGACGCAGACGCTATGCTTGTAGTGTAATCCGTTCGCGTTATTATTGTCTCACACGGGTCTCGGAAACGGTGATAGTTTAAGTGGTTTTTGGTTTTGGGTTTTAATAATGGTATTTTTTTTTTTTTTTTGAACCTTATGGCTTCCATTAATTAAAAACGTTATATATTTTTCTACGATTTTTAGATTCTGAACGAAGTGATTATTTATTTATTTTTTTTCTCTTTTTGGAAACAATTTTTCGTATAAAAATACTTGTCCGAAAGTTTCGATCAGTATCTCTATAGAACCGGAATCATACCCAGATGGTACTTTAAAGAGGTCATTTTTCTAATTTCTCAATACTTTTCTTAAAATCACGAAAAAACTGAAAAAAAATTGACAAAAAACGGTAAAATACGCAATTACCGAAATTTCCGTAAAATTGAAAATTACTTTTTGACATAACTTCTAAAATAATGGAGCTAGAGACTTGAAATTTTCACCAACTATTAAAAATAGATACGAGAATATTTCATAAAAGTTTCAAAAAGATTTGATCAATTTTAAGTTAAGTACGGCATTTTGAAAATTTCGGAAATATCTCATTTTTTGTTAGTTTTTATGCAATAAAATTTTTGATTTTTGATATTAAGACTTGAAAATTTAATATGATCTCACTGACAAATATGTCTAATTAATCTGAAAAAATCTCAAAAATCGTTAGTCATCTTTTTTTTTTATACCCGTTTGAAGTTAGAATTTCGACTGAATTTGTTAGTTTTACTTAAAATTACGGACTTTAACGTACATATAAGAAAATTGGCCAAACCGATTGTTTTGAAATTTGGTGCCTAGATTGAAAATTTCATTGCAAATATTTTGGTGCAATAAAATTTCTTACGGACGAATAATTAAACATTTTACAAGGGTTTGATTGAAAAAAAACTGGAGAAAATACAGACAGATATTGCGAAATATCTATATATTATAAGCATTTAATTACTGAAGGTTGATAATGTTTTATTGCATCTTATGTATTTTTCGACGCTGAATATGATGGTGTGAATTAAAATTCACATGCAACAATAGTTTTCTATCTATTTTATTCTATTTTGAAAATTCAATATTTTCGGTTATTAATTATTATACTACATATCTACTAATTCACCTACATGGTCAAGTTATGTGCTGCGGCCTAGTGGTAAAGTAACCGTCCTAGCACGCCGACATTACCAGGTTCGAGCCCAGCCCAGCTCTCCGAATTTTTGCATTTTTTTTTTCTTGTATTATTAACTTCCTTCGTTCAGAATCGTTTTACTGAAGAAATGATTTATTGTTTATTTAAAATTTAATACGCCCGTCAAGAGAATACCACCCGTCGTGCGAAGTACACCCATCGTGCGAAGTATGTCCGGCTTTTTGTTATATGAATTTGTATAAAGTATAATATAATAAATATAATATATTATATTTTTAATTATAAAATGTAATTTCATTATATGAAAATGTGTTTCTAAATAAAAATAAAATAATAATAAACGTCGTACATTTTCGCTCCATTCAAAATCTAAAAATAAAAATTCATCCTCTATTAATGAAATTTTCAAAAATTTTAAATTTAAGACTTAGGACTACCCTTATATATTATATAATATTGGACCCCTTGTTAAAAAATTTCTTCCAGCGCGAATAATGAAAACTCCGAGGTCCCGGACAGTTGCTCGATTTGTCGGGTTCACGGGACGTGGCGTTGTGTACACTGTATACAATATCTTTTCGGCGTCATATACATACACATCTCTTTTCTCAATAATAATAATAATAATAATAATAATGATTATCTACCTCCGGAGGAGTCACGGCGTGAAAACGAGACACGACGCCGGAAAAGTGAAAAAGAAATTTTATTATAATAATCATCGGTGGGAACAATATAATAATATAACATTACAAAAAAAAACGTTCCCCTCTCGGTCGGTCAAGGCTGCGCATACTATTGTGATAAAATAGAGTAGGTACGTATTTATTGTTTACGGTTCATCGTCGTGTGTATCCTCGTCGTGTGTGTTAAAAGACACGTAGGTACAACATGTATGTGCTTACCGCGCGTGTGATGGTCTCCTTGACTCATCTTTTTGACCGCAACGCGTTCGAAGCCGCTGTTTGTTCAAAAACAATAGAACCACGCGGTTACGGCTCGTTTCTGCGCCCAAAACATTATATTACACTATACAATATATATTGGAACAATATTTTAATAATAAATTATATACAGCGTGTCCGAAAAGTTCATAGCACTCTAAGTGTGCAAATAAATATAACATTTTAATGGGAGGGACCATTTTTCTCCAAAAATCAGATTCTATTTTCCTCCACTGTCCATTCTCCTCCAAAAAAAAGTCTTTTCCTCCACAAATAAAATACCATTCTCCTCCAGTTTCCATATTCCTCCAGATATTATTTTTCTACGGTTATGTTATGTAATTGGACAAACATTTTAAATAACTGTGTATGATATACTTTCATGGACGTAACGACGATGGGATAGCCCCCCCCCGGCTTCGAACGATATATACATTGTAAAATCAGGAGTATTCAAACACCAAAAAAGTCTAAAGATTATATGGCAAATTAACGCCGGGAAGCTAACGGATAAGGCAATAATACAATTGGAAAAAATAGAAATTACTAGGTAACTATTGAAATTCAAACTGATCTATATATAAATATTATAAAAATTGCATTTGCTCTTTTGATTTTGGGTTTGCATTTTTGAGAAAATGTCAAATAATTACAAAAATATTTAGTATTTAATTATTATATACCTTTCTATAATTCAGTTTAGGTATCTATATTAACGACTTATTATTTATAAAACATTTAATTTCTTTATACCTTTTTAAAATTTATATAATTCTACAACTAGATATATTCTATGTATATTGACGATATATTATTATTTACAAAACTTTTCATTTTTCATTTTAAATTTTTGTATAAGTATCTACATATAATTTTCTAAATTCACTGTATTTACTATAAATTTATATAGTCACTATAGGATAAAAGTAAAAACATGACAATTATAAATTAATAACATATTGATTTGTATTTACAAACTATTTACCTTCATTCTTTCTTTTATTCACATTCATATGATATTAAAATGAATTTATTATATACGTCTCAGTATTTTCAAAAATCAATGATTTGAAAATTTGTTAAATAACAGTAAGTAATATTATCAGTGGAGGAAAACGGGATAGACCTTTTTTTGGAGGAAAAGGGAAATGGAGAAAAATCAAATTTGAATTTTGGAGGAATATGGATACGGCCTTTTTTTGGAGGGAAAAGGAAGTGGAGGAAAAAGACTGTGGAGAAAAATGAAATCTGATTTTCGGAGGAAAAGGGATACGGCCATTTTAATATCTTAATGTGGTTTTTTAAACAGTAAAACTATACGTAAAAAAAAAATTCAATTGAATGGCATAAATTTAAAAAGCAATGTTATTGCGCTTAGTTTTAAACACTTTTGAGGTAGCTATAACTTTTATACAATTTTAAAAAGTATGTGAAAATTGACCACGATAGAGCAAATTAATCTTGATTTTGATAATAAATAAATTATTTTGGAAATATACGATAGACAAAGTACCGGTTTTTGAAAATTTAACTTAACTTAAATTGAACGAAAAGCTTTCCTTTTAAGTACTAAGTAGATCTGCTATTGTGGATTGTATAGATATATGAAAAATACTATAAAGTTATGTATTAACATTCCTTCTTACTTAGTATTGAAAATAGATGCGTTTCAGTTTGTGTTAGAGGAAAATAAATAATATGGTAAAATTGTTAAGTTATAGAAAACGAAAGTTATATAATTAGTTTAATATAAAACTTAGTACATATTTGGTATAAAAACAACAAAAATGAAATAATATTCTTGAAAAAGCGTTGGTTGAATATTTGAACTTATTAAGTTTGTATTACTGTAATTGGGTAGTATCAACAAACTTATTTTGTTATATACGTAGACCTACGCCAATTTTTGTAAATCATTCTAACAAAATTAAAAATTTTACTTTATCTACTTATCAACTAAACTTGGAAATTTTTCTTCAATTTAAATAATATTTTATTTAAATTCTCCGATAGAAAATTATACAAAAAACTACTCTAAAAATTTCATAAAAATTAGCTTTTCGAATTTTTGAGCTTTGATTTTTTAAATTTAATTAAAGCCATCAAATTGGTTATACTTTAGATGGTATGGGACTTTTGGAACATACTATATATAATATTATGATAAAATATAAATGACGACAATACCACGTGCCCGATTCGATATTGTTCTATGAGCGCACAAACGATTCACCGACATTCGATAATAACATATTGTAAAAAGTATTTATATGCATTGTTATAATTATACGATAAAAGTCGCTCTTAAAATTAGTTTTTCTCTCCTATCAGTTGATCAATCACACTTTCACACTGACAAAACACTGTAATAATCGCCTTTTCTTGTTCTATCGCTAGACTTCCCATATTCTGTTGTATCGTCTAGACTAGATTATATCGATCACATCGTTGAACTGTGTAGGCATGTATTACCTGATGTTAGTAGTATATTTAAAAAAAAAATTAGAAGGGGGGTTTAAAAATTTAAAAGAGAAAGCATATTGATTTATTTTACTTTGGAACAAGAAATATATAAAAATAATAATGAATAGAAACAATATTATTCCATACACAATATATTTTAAGTGAAATTAGTTTATTGTTAATGTTTAATATTAATATAACTATTAAAATATCTGCATAAGTTGGTGTAAAATGAAGCAGTAATTTTAAATTTATAATTTAACAAAATGCGTTTAGAATGAAATTTAAAATTGAACTAAATAAAGGTTATGGTTTCAGTTTTACGATAACAAAGATTAACAATAGTAACGAAATGATAACGATAGCAACAATATAGATGATATTTATTTTATGGCTTTCTTCGTTCTGCTCAGAATCTAAATTGAAAATACTGATTATTGTCAGAATTCTGTGACGTGCGATTACAATTATTGTGAAGTATATAATATACGAATATACCATGTCTTTGGTTACTGATAATTACCGTTTTTATCAAGCCGAAATCAAACCGAAACAACAAGTTGAGAGACGTATATAGATTGGGTGGAGCGAAGTGATGGTACCGAAGGAGAGTAGCGACGAGTGCCAAAACTGCGCAGGAACCTAACTACTGTGAAGTATAATTTACCTATAATAAACCCATTTATACATTTTAGCGCGGTTTCTTAGCAATGTCAGGTTTTATTATGGACAATTAGAGTCTGTGGTTATGTTCAGCATTGAGACGGTTGCAGTATTTAGTGTTAGCAGCAGTGTAAAGTAAACTGAAAATTCCGACTCGTATAAATAAATTTTTACGGAGGCTGAGATTAGTGATTTTGCTTAAACCTTATTGTTTTTCAAATTTAGCCATAATTCTACGTACGAATTGCTATTGAAAGGAATTTTAGCATCGGGTTTGAAATTAAGTAGATCAGATTGTAATCAGCTGTATCTAAGCTGTATAAACTTAAGGGTTTTGCACTATCTAAGAAGGGATACCATTTATATTATTTTAACAATACCACTCAAGCTGAGTAGGGGGACAGAAAATAATCATATTAAATTGTAAATATATATATTTTCTGAGCCACGGTGCACTTGAAAAGTGCTTGCGGTGCACTTAGTGCACGGCGGTGCACAGTTTGGGAACCACTGCTCTACGTATTATCGATGTAACATGATTTTTAAACAATTGAAAATAATAGCTTTTATCTTTATCTAACTTTCAACTAATTAAAATTAATTACCTTCATAAGATTGGCTTAAACAATATTTGTGATGTTGGATTAGCTTTTTAGTATTTGACTATTTCCACGTTCAACCGCTACTGGATTTCAAAGCAATAAATGCATAAAATATTTTTGGGAGACTAAAAAGTGCAACTTTCTCATGTTCAAATAATTCTTCTGGGATTTACCTGCAAAGTGTAGTCGCATTGGCAGTAATCATAATAATAATTTAGAAATACTGTGCGACCACTTGATATCATTAAAACTTCTGAACTAAGTGCGAGTGGGGCAAAATTTTTTTATGTATTCGTAATCAGAATGCAATGTTTTATAGTTTTTAAAAAAAATAGTATCCGGTAAAGTAGATTTGTTTCCGATGACATAACGTAAAAAAATGTGTGCCGTTCAAGTATTGTTGCCGTTTGAGTGATTCTTTCGGAACGTATGAATAGAAACGGAGTTATGGAATATTTAGAATTTTTGAAATATGTAATTGATGTTTCACAAAAACAAAATAAAGAAAAGGAAAAAATATGTAAAGGTCGGATGGCGGACGATCGTTATACACGCGACGAGCTCGTGTATGTGTGATATGAGATATAATGTACAACAGCAGTGACTCACAGGCGTTTGAGGCGCTTATGGTTGTACAATACGATATTATAATCTGTGGCGAAAAATCCGCATACCTGTGGAGTGATATTGCGACGACTTGCGTGTATGCGCTTAGGCGAGTTACAGGCGCATTATACGAGATTTAAAAAATGGTTTAAAGTGGCGACATTTATCTGTTTTATTTCTTTTCGCTTGTCTGGATCTCAGAAAAAATGCGAAACACGTGGCGGCGGCGGCGTCACTGCTTGACCGTGAATTCGGCACGAACGCGTGAAAATGACGCGTGCCTCGCGATAAAAGACACCCGTGCGCTCTTGGTCGCCATTATATTGTCAAAACAAGCGCAAATTCCACACGCGTGCCCCGATGACATTTACACGCATATATATACTCCGATCGTCGGACACTCGATCGCCACTACCGAGTACACCGAGTCTCACACGCACACACACGCGTCGCGATTCGATCGGCCTTTCGTCAGCACTTAGTTGTCCGTCGGTTATATTATTGACGACAAAAGCGAAAAACTCGCCCGTTTCTCGGTTTACTACGACTTCCGTTGACACTGATATAACGCGATGAGTCCTGCTCAAACGCAAAGTTCCCGTTCCGGTTCGATGCTAGTTTCCGCCGCGGCCGTTCTGCTCGTGGCCTGTTCAACGACAACGATGCCCTCGACCGTGAGCGGTTACAGCACCGCCGGCGGTCCGCCCGCGTTTACCACCGACACGGGAACGTACGTGTCCACCTACGATCACTTGGACATTGGCCGACTGCTGAAAAACGAAAAGCTCGTCTCGGCGTACATCAAGTGCTTCACCAACGAGGGACAGTGCACGATAGAGGGTAGACAAGTCAAAGGTATATCATTATACGTAATGTGTCAAGTACGGTGAAAACTCTAGTCGTAAACGACGATGGTCTGCGGGGACCTGAAGCAAATTTTCCTGTTTTCTGTGGTTTGAATACGCGTGGAATTCGGTTTCGGGCAGGACTTGGGATCGTTTTCGTGGTTTCGATTTCGGGTTTGAAAACGATTTTTAAAAACTACCGGTTTCAGCACTTGTCTCGAATATTATACTTTCAGTTGTTGGCCGAACCGGGTTTTCGGAAATTTCTAAGCTAACTTAAACTACCTATCTTGATAATTATTAGTTGGCCAAGAGATTTAACCAATGCTTTAGGCCATTTGAAACATAAACGTTAGAGTAAACAAAATCGAGTTTACGCGTTCACCAAAAAAATTAAGGCACACAAATCACAAACACTGATCTATACAATAAGAATATTATTGCACTCGGCATGTAGTGGATCCCCACGTGAATTTCTTGTTGCTTTATCTCATTTCGACAAAAAATACAAGTGCACATTCTTGCAGTGTTCTATTCGTTTATTGTCGAACCTGGGTAACAAGTATCGCTGTTGTGTATGGTAAATAGAAAAATATATATGTTTAGCGGTTAACATTCGTCCGATATTTTAAAATATATTCATGATAATACGACTTGGTCAGTGTTTTCCTCGGGCTTTTTTGGTTGTGAGAATAATTGAAAAATAAATATTCAAATGAAAATATTTTTTTAAAACTTTTTCCCACTTAACTACACTGAGAGTTAAAAAAGTGTCATTATTAAACGAGTTACTTTTTGAAATTTTACTCTCCCGTCCACAGTGAATTAGATTATTCTTGGGTAAAATTAAAATAATTCAGATTTAAGTAAACACATATTAAATAATACCAAACCGTTCCCTATCACGTTTGAAACTATAAAACATTAATACCTATGGAGTTGATTTCAATATATTTCATTGTAGAAAATAAAAACTCAGGTTTACAAGCGTATGGTTTCATTGAAATCGCATGTTTATTAAAAGAATAAGTTACATTTAACTAGTTTTATTACTGTTTTATTTAAATTATTTGTTTTCAAAATTTGTAATGCTTATGAAGACATTTCTTCCCGATAAATAAGGATTCTATCCTTATTTATAATATGATATGATAATAATGCATTTTGTTGGAGTAATACGCTATTAGGGTAAATTATGTGAATATTCAGATTGAATAATATAGCGAAAAATGATTCAATTTGAATATGGAACACAGAACGCGTTTGCGTAATAAAATTATTATGAATACGAGTACATTGATTAAATTCCGACGGATATAAAATTCGTATTGTATGCTGCACTACATTGTAAACGCGCGTTATCAAATTTTCGATTGTACAGACAATAACTACAACTGCTTCTTGTTATTCGATTATAACGAATATGCACATAATATAATAATAATATATTTGTAGAGAAATTGCCCAATCGATTTTGAAATATTTTAACGAGTTGATCATTAATCTTTTATTGATTTGAGTAATGAACGTTACATAATGTAATGTAATTAATCATTGATCATTGAAACAATATATTATTATTGTATTTATAGTTCTTTTTTAGCCTAATTAATCTAATTAACGTCTCAACTCAACTTTCTTTGTTCTCAATGTCTTTTTTCCAATAACTAAACATTTTAATTTGGACAGAAGGCAGTGGAAAAACAAATTTAATTAATTTATTCGTGCCAATGGAATGTTATTCAAGTTGAAGTTATTTATCCCCGATATTTTATGCACTTATCTAGGTATTATATTGTTATATTATTGATACGTTCGTATGTTTTTTTATTGCCGAACTTATTGTTTGACAGAAAAGCATTTACCACATAACGGACCGCATGAAAAAAAAAAAAAAGATAGGACCGTGCAAAATAAAATAACAATAACAAAAAGAAGAAAAGTTTGTAAACAATAATTGCTCGAATCGCGTAGTCGGGGTCACGGACGGTTTTGGTCAATTTTATCGTCATCGTCACCTCCGTGCGCAAACAATACACGCGCATACCTTCACACAAATAATAATAATAATAACACCTATGCATTTATAGTTTATTCATTCATATGGCATATTAATAAAATATTAACAATAATAATTAATAAAGTTAATAACAATACTGTAGGTCAGTGGTTCTCAATCTTTTTAGGACCGCGACCCAAATTTTTCTTCAAAAGCCTATCGCGACCCACATAGTTTTACATTTTTAGGATTAAAAGGTAGTTCTTAAAAATCAAAATTAGATTAATACTTTAATAGTTTATTAATTAATCGGTATATAATGAACATAATTAATTCACAAATGTATGCAAATGTGCTATTTCATTATTTTTACAGTGGAGTTTGGTTAAAAACGTGATTTTTTGAGAATTTATATAATTCAATAAATTTCTCGCGACCCCCCAAAAATTAACTCGAGACCCGCCAGTGGGTCGCGACCCACACTTTGAGAAACGCTGCTGTAGGTATTATGGAAATGTGCTGTGACGTGTAATTATATCATAATATATCCAGACACATATGAGCTTGCAGATATTTTTCTATGGGGGTAGAGGACAAGCAGGCCCGACGAGAAAGTGGGGCAGCCTAGGCTGTAGCCATAGGGCCCGGGGCCACGAAGAGGGCTAAGGCCTTTTCGGAAAAAAACCAAACTCTATATTTTACCTAATCATTATTTAAATAGAAAAATTATTTTTAATTTATAAATTCATAATTTTACTTTAAAGAATTAACACGTATAATATTGAAAATTAAATGCTCGACATAGGTAGGTATTAATTTTGCAAACAAACTTCATAAAATCCATCTGTTGTTGAACGATTTGTTTTCGATGAGTAAAAAATTAGTTATTTAATATTTTGAGAGTGTAGACAACGCGAAAAGTCTATGAAGATTATTATATTTTTGTATTGATAATATAATAATCACTTTGTTCCATGCTATAATACAATTTTTTCTTTGAACCTACCTTATTATATATATATATACCTTATATCAGTCTTCTTTTTGTTATACACATATTAAACGACAACGCGGGTGTAAGTAGTAGTAGTAAGTTTAATATTTGATATGGGGAGGAGGCCCGGATTAGTTTGTCCCTTGGGCCCTTGATTTCTCTCCACGGCCCTATGGACAAGTTTCAATATATTTATACCTATAATACAGTGTGCCCTATTTTCTTTTAACAAATCTTTTGAGAAATTTGCTTTTCTAAAAATTTTGATTCGAATGAAGTTAAATTAAAAATATTCTCATTACGTTAAGTCTCATGTCTAATAAGTGATATTAAACAGCTAGGGAGAGGAAAATGTTCCATTTTGTCTTCTCCTATCAGAGTGCCAATGAAAAATTCGTATTTTCTGCAGTTTTTTAGATTGTGAATAATTGTGAATAATTAATACGTTCAATTACGAATCGACAAAAAATTAAACCGACTTTGACTCTATTGATTACGATTTAAAATGTTAAAAATTGGATACTTTGCGCTTAAATTCATATTATGTGCGTTTAGTATACTAAGAATTTCGAAAAGTGCTTTAACTATTTTGTGTTTCGACTTTTATTTATCAAAGGGCGAAATGCATAAAAATCTGGACGGGACAAATCGGGATGGTTAATATTTGAGTTTTGAAATTTCCAATTTCGTACGAAATTTACTAATAAAATACAAAAATGCTAAAATCAATAAAATTATCCTACAATCATAATAACGGTTAGTTCATAAGTATATAGGTCGTAATAATACTATCCAAGTGACGTTACGTGTATTGTAAAAAATTGGCCTATTGTGCACTTACCTATATTAATAATTGTTTAGCCGGACAAGGCAAAGTTCTGATACGAATTCATTACCCTTATCCTTAATTATCCTTATTTTGCCAAAACATTAAACATGGAAAGATTATCGCGCATTTTACTAACATTTGTTTTGTTCGTACGAATGTTTAGCTATCCTTTTACCCGAGATCATACGTACCGTGTGCGGCAAGTGCTCGCCGAGGCAAAAAGAAATGGCCCGCCAGGTGCTCAAACACGTGTACTACACAAGAAATGCAGACTTCAATCGTATTATGGAGCTTTATGACACGGAAGGCAAACGTGACCAGATCATCGCCTTCATGAATCAACATAAATAATAGTCATCGTTAGTCTTGTAATTAAATATGTATGACCGTTAACGCGAATCGGACGTCTATGTTTGTTATTCGTAAAAAAACGTAGAGATAACGTCAATAATATTAACAAATAACAATAATCGACTTCATACAAATCATACACTATTATATTGTATTCAGTAATCATTACTTATAGCTTATTATTATAATTATTAGTATGTTTTTTATATATTTTTATTATTAAATATTATTTTGATGTCTAATTTATATATAAAATAAAATAATTTCATAGGTACCTAATAAAAAAAAAAAAAAAAAAAACATTATTTATACAATCGATATTTTTTTAAACAATTTATTCTTATAGGTATGCATTCATAGTGAGTTTGTTTGATAATAAAAAAAAAATAGTATTATGTACAGCTAATATTAATCATCCATTTACTATATACAATAGTATATACAAATCGTATCATTAGATCGAAACTTTCAAATATATTTTAGTCGAATCACTATGATTGTATGATGTATTAATGTAAGATACATAATATGGCATAGATACATAGGATACATTTAAATCGATTTCATTACCGTATTAAAATATGCGTTTTCACGCATAGTAAATCACTAGACCCATTTCATGTTTTAGATTCTGGACGAAGTAAAGAAGCTAGTGTTTTTACAATGATGTTTATTTATTTTTTTCTGTGTACAACTTTTCGTATGGAAATACTTGTCCAAAAGTTTCGATCAGCAACTTTTTGCAACCGAATTTGCCTCTAGATGGTACTTTAAAGAGGTCATTTTTTAAATTTCTCAATTATTCTTCAATTTTTTTTTTTTTTTTGGAAAAAACTACCCAAAATTTGACAAAAACGACTCGGAAACCATCATTTTTTGATCCGAACTACATGATAATTTAAACGTAGATAGAAAATAATATAAGAAAGATTTTGACGTAAGAAAATTTTGGAAATGTAAAAAAAAAATTTTGGACATTTTTCAAATTTATTTTTTGTATCATTAACTTTCTTCGTTTAGAATCGTTTTATTGAAGAAATGATTTATCGTTTCTTTAAAATTTAACACACCCGTCAAGAGAATTCCACCCGACGTGCGAAGAACACTCCGACGAGCGAAGTACACACTTTTTTTTTTTACAATATTGTTTTAAGGCACCTATAATTACGAGTATTATATATTTTTAAGACTAATAATTTTATATTATTATTATTATACATTCGTGTGTTTAGGTACTTCTAAGAACCTAAGATGTGTATTTGGTAGGTTCAGGAAATGGAAAATTTTGAATTTGTTTAAAATGACGTCTGCTTACATTCCACTTTTAGAATAAAATTTACATTATTCTAGAAACAAAAAAAATGACCTTAAATTAATATTTGGCCATTTATCGAAACTATGTACTTTTAATGTTTTAATTTTATATAAAAAGCCAAACATACTTCACACCATGGGTATTCTTCACTCCTCGAGTGGGATGCACTTGGTGGGTGCGTTGAACTTTTAAGAAACGTTAAATCATTTCTTCAACTAAACGATTCTGAACGGAGCTTTAGTTAATTATAGAAAATAATAAAATTGTCAGTTTTATACTGAGTAAGTACGTTTAACAATTGTTACATAATATTTACATTCTATCTGAAATTCATCTATGATAAGGTATTGTTGATATTTTCATGATTTAAGCAATATTACTTTTAGAATGGATAATAACAAAATAATCTGTCCATTTCATTATTTTTTAAAATGATTAATTTTACCGTGTGTTGAAGTTTAAAGCTCTTATGATTAAAAATGGGCACTGCTAATTAAAAAAAAACTCAAATATAATTTGACATAATATATTATGAATAAATTGGTATACAATTTCCTGCTCTAAAAACAATATATTGAATATGTTACGTAATAATTAGGAAGATATATCTGCCATTAACTGGATTAACTACTATTTGAGTCGTGATTCTAAAATTTAAATACTTATGAAAAATTATTTAGGAGGCCAAATTTTATGAAAATTCTACTACTTATATAAAAATATATAAGAAATCTTTTGGAAATTATAGAACCTATTTAAAATTTAAAAAGTTATAACGTCTTAATTGAAAAAATTACTATTTTAGGTAAAAATTACCAGTTTCATATAAATTCTAACTTTATTATAAATGATAAAAATAAACATAGAATATAAAATCAAAAGTTGAATTACGATTTTCATGATTATTTTAAATTAATTTGGAATATTTGTGGTTAGGTTGTGTTAAAGTTTCAGCTAATAATACCAAGAATTAAAATTTGTATTTGATAAAATCTAATAAAAGATAATGTAACATAGCTTTTTCGCTCCACTCAAAATCTTAAATACTAAAAAAAACTAGATATATTTATCATCATTTCTTTAATAAAACGATTCTGAGTGGAGCTTCAGCTTATAAAAGACAATTTTACTTAAAAATTATAAAGTTAATTCATATTTTAAAGATTTATTTTAGACTCAGCCAGTTTTCTATAGTATATTTTATATTATGTTATATCCCACTATTAACTGAGAACAGAAAAAAAGTAAGAATGTTTTTTTTTTATATTTTCAAAATTTTTTCCACCAAATATTTGAATTTTCATAAATTTTGGATTAAAAAAGAAATATTTGAATTTTCATAAATTTTGGATTAAAAAAGTTAGTTTTTAAAGCATTGTTGTCAAACATTGAGGAGTTTTTCCCAAATTTTGAAAAATAATCTCTCATAAGTACCATATAGAAGGTGAAATGTGATTCAAAAAGTTACTGGTCGAAAATTTTGGACAAGTATTACTATATTAAAAAGTGTTTAACAGAAAAAAATAGCAGGACACACTTTATACCATGGGTATACTCGCTATGGTCGTTGGTTTACGTAAAACTGATGAATCTGTCAAAATGTCTATTTGAAACAGATATAAAACAAAAACTTATGATTTTTGAGATTTCTTCAGTACTGTTAGTAATATATAAGAGTATATTTGAATGAAATTTTTAGGTCTTAATATTAAGGTATTGAAATTTTATGAATTAAAAACTTACAAAAAACCAAAAATTTCCAATTTTTTCAGAGTTCTGTACTTACTTCAAAATTGGTCAAATGTTTTTGAAAATTTTATGAGGTATACGCGTGTCTATTTTTAGTATTCAATGAAGGTTTCAATTTTCTCAAAATTTAATTTTTTTTTTTAAGTGATGTTAAAAAACTAAATTGAATATATGAAAATTCAGTTAATGATGAATTTACAGTACTTTATCGTTTTTTTAATTTCTGGGTAGTTTCCCTTAACGCATAGAAAATGTATTGAAGAATTTGAAAAAAATGACGTGTTTAAAGTACAATCTGGATATGATTTCGGGTCTATAAATTTACTGATCGAAACTTTTGGACAAATAATTTTTTACGAAATATAGTAATTACAAAAGAAAAAAAAATAGACATCATTGTAAAAACTTAACCTTCTCCAATTCGATCAGAATCTTATATGGATTTTTAATAACTATTCACGATTACCGTATGGCCTTTCGTTTTTTTTTCTAAACATTGACCGCCATTCTATGAATAGGATTTGGTTTAGGTCAGGTTAGGTACGAAAAAATATGAAACCATGTAAATCATATCAAAGTGATATTGGGTACTTGGAACACATCTAATTTATTACATAGTATTAATAAATAATCTGTATGTATGACAATCGTTAATCATCAAATAAATTTGTTTCCATAGAATTTAGTCGTGTTTGTACATCGGTTTTTAGGAATTATTATTTAGACGATTGTTACATCAATACCGATTAACTGCAGAATCAGTAAGACTCAGCATCCTTGAACGTACGAGATGATTAGAAAATAAAATAGAGTTTATTCAATGTAACGATAACATACACCGTCCATTATGCAGTTGTTAATGACTCATATATTTAGGGGAACAACAGTCAGAGTTTCAGTCGAATTTTCCAAAAAATTATACTTTATAATCTAAAATTAATTATTAGCATTGTTATTTATAGTGAAAGATTAATTTATATTATATTCTTATTATGTTCTATTGTCCGTACTTTTATAAGGATATTAAAATTAAATACCAAGTATGTTATAATGTTATATTTCCGAAAAAAAACACGTATTTAAAGAGGAATGTACGTTCAAGAATTCAAATAAATAAGTCCCTGTGAACGATAACCAAACACACATCTAAGCGAAACGTTGAAAAAATTTACAATACTTTATCGTCGTTGTGGAAACTTTTTTATAAAAAAAACGTTTTTTATGGAAAAACGAGAAATAAACATATTTTGAAGTTGTCCGACAAATCTAGTAGAATAGTTTAGGATTATAAGCAATTGGTTCTAAACAACTTTTGCACTGATGAACATATAAAATGATCAAAGTTTACTAATTGATAAGGTAAGGTAAGGTATAGTAGTGTTGCTAACTCAATCTCCAACCAGTTCTTCGTTACCATAATAAAAAAAAAGATGGTAAGGTAAAGTAAAGGAAGGAGAGGGATGGGAAGTGGACTAGGCCTGGCTTGCATTATATAACATTATAATGTTATGTTTTGATCGTCGGAGACACCATTATGATAGAAAATGTGCAGAGTGCAATACCTCATGCTTTAAAATAACATGCATTACGAAGGAATTTAACATTTCCCGAGAACGAAGGAAGTTAACAATATAAAGAACAATAATAATTGTTGTATCTTTAACACATCCACCTAGAGTATCTGACCCGAACAGCGGAAAATATCCGTGGTGCGAAATATGTCCGGCTTTCTTGTCTATACTTTACTTTACTTAACTTTACTTTACATTACTTTACTTTACTTTACTTTACTTTACTTTACTTTACTTTTTTTTTTTTTTATGTAATAAATAAAGAAAAGGAAAAAAATTAATGAGATATAAAAGTGTTGGAAAAATGTCCAAATTTTTTTTTTCATATTTTCAAAATTTTCTTGCTCCAAAATGTTTCTCATATTATATTGTCTATCTATGTTTAAATTTTCATAAAGTTTGGATCAATAAATGATGGTTCTGAGTCTTTTTTGTCTTCCTTGTCTGTACTTTACTTTACTTTACTTTTTAATTTTTATTTAGAATTTTTAATAGGCTATACTAATTACTAATCAGATATAAAATTTAAAATGTAATAATATATTTTTGAAAATTATTCGACTATACTCTGAAATAATGAACCGTCAATATCTCAAGGACTTATTATAATTATTAGGTATCATCTGTTATATTTTAAGTTATAATAATTCAATTATCTATTATGTTAGTGTTAAATTTGTTAGATCTTGCAGAGATGGGCAAAATAAATTAACTATTTAAAAATATTAATGTTTTTCCTGATTTTTGATGTTAAAAAAAAAAAGCCGGACATACTTCGCACGATGGGTGTACTTCGCACGACGGGTGGTATTCTCTTGACGGGCGTATTAAATTTTAAAGAAACGATAAATCATTTCTTCAGTAAAACGATTCT